>PVJI01013483.1:0-47652 GCA_004026765.1 Micronycteris hirsuta
GTTCTGGTTGTTTATTTTTCGCTATCGAGTTCATTGTTTAAACTCTCTGGTTGTGAGCGGCGGTGCAGTGCGTCCACCTACGCCGCCATCTTGGCGGAAGTCCGAAAGTTAGGAATTTTATACAAAACGACCAGACTACCGTTTTCTCCCTTCCTTGATGCCAGTGATTCCAGTGTTAGTGTCTCGAATCTGCTATGGTAGTAGCTGCTATGCATGATGTGTTGCATTTTGCCAATGTGGAAACCAGTAAAGCATCACGAGAGGTAAGGCATCAAGGCCAAGCAATGTTGTGCTGTGTTCTCATCCCAATGAAATTATTGTGATCAAGCTATTACTTTAGTAATTTTTTAGACACCCACCGAGGCTGGGCAGGCCTGCAGAAGGTCCACCAGCAGTGTGGCCGGGAGTATGACGGCTTCAGTGACGGAGGGGACATTAGGCTGTGTGGACACAGATGAGCGATTTCTCGAGTTCTGTGAGTGCACAAGACCATCTCCTCCCTCCTTCCCACACCGTGCTTCCCTCAAAGACCTTTTCCCCGGGTTTGCTGCCTACTCATCTAATGTGAGGAGGAACTGCTACAAAAACTCGTTGGCACTTGTTTTCCAAAATATCGTACTTTGATTATTTTTCTTTTTCCCTGATAATGAGTTATGAATTATGTGATTTCATTGATCATTGTCTTCCTTCATATGAATTCATTCAAGGTATAAACGTAGAATGAATTTGGTGAAAATGTAAACAATCAGAGGTTGGTGAGGGAAAGTACAGTTGTCATTTCTGTGTGGACATAGCAGAAGGCTGAGGTCTCATGTCAGTTCTGACCAGAGGGACAGAAATATCTGCTCTGCTCTGTGTACACGAGACTCAGAGTTCGGAGTGACTGGTCTGCTGTGGTGGTGGTTCAGGTCTGCACAGCTTTGGGACGAGGAGCCTTTACCAGCTCCCCTCCCTGTCGGCCGCATCCCACGTGCTGTTGCCTGGGCGACCCGACAACGCGGCCCTCTGTAGTCTCCCAGGGGCTGCCCGATGTGTTTAGGATTGGACTGGAACTTCACAGGCTATAGCCTCTCTGGCCACTCCGTCATCCCGGCCCGCGTTCAGCCAGAGTGGGCACTCCAGTGTCCATTTCACACCCCGCCCTCTGCCGGGCCAGGGGCTGGCTTCTCTGCTGGCACACCCTTTCCCCAGCGCCCCCGCCCCCCCACATCTCCTCCCTGCCTGTTCATACCTAGATCTGTGACCCCCTGCATCTTTCCAGGCTCAGACCATCCTTCACCTGCCCTGGGAAATCTTATCTCACCAGCAGGCCCAGGTGCTTACACCTTCTGCTTTTGTATTTCTTATTGAGTACCCCTGCCTGATACTCCCTGGTCCTCCCCACTCTCTTACTTCAGTGTAGTCGTGACTACTGGGCTTTTTATCTTGTTTCTGTGTTGCTATTTGGGGCTCAGCAGAGACCTGCCTTCTGCCTGTGATCACAGAGGACTCCAATTATGCGTGGCCATGCTTTGCAGTGCACGGACATCCGTTTGGAAGGCCCGTGGAACTTATTCTGTTGCTCCTGTATGCCTCTGGTCTTGAGTTTTCAACCTCTATACCTAGGGGGCTTCCAGGCTAATGCTATGTTGCCAGATTCCAGTTTCTTCTAATCTTTGGAGGGAAAGCTACCTTTTTTAGGTCTACCCGCGTGTACCTCAGATTGCTCTTTTGGGAGAGGAGGACAGTATGTTTTCAAATTCTAGGTAGTTTTACATTTAATTCCTTATTAATATTTTTCCTTTATTTTTTTCTCTCCCTATCTTTCCCTCAGCTTCTTTCCTATGATTTTGTAAGAGCACTTGAAATTTTCTTGATGAATTCAGATTTACCATTATATAAGCATTTTCTGGAAAGGCACATAAACAGTCGTGACGATAAGTGATGTCAAGGCCATGGAGGTGACCTGGGCCTGACTTTTGAATAGAGGACTAAGTAGTGCCTTGTAAACCCTATCAAAAGTGTGTTCTGTTGGCGAGAGCTGTCTGTTCTCATTATTCAGCACAGTCAAAATTATGTTTCACTCTTTGAAAGTACAGAGTCAGAAGCAGGCTGCCCGGCCAGCAGGCAGGCCCCAGCGCCAGCTCCTCCTCTGTGCCCTGGCCGACTGGTTACTAATGCTGAGCACGTAAGAAACCGCCCACACAGGGATGGCATCCTGAAACTTCACTTCTTGAACTCATTCTGTGCAACTTTTATAAGCCTTCTTGTCTTTTAAAACCTTTTTATTTGGAAATAACTTCAAGTCTACAGAAACATCACGGGAATAAGAATAGTACAAAGATGACTTGAATACCCTTTACTCAGGGTCGGTCGTTGTTAACGCTTTATTCCGTGTATTTCTCATTGGTGAGTGAGTCGCATCTATCATGGTTCTCTACTGCTAAATACTTCAGTGGATATTTCGAAAGAATAAGGAGATTCTCTTATATAATCACAATGCAGTTGCCAACTTTAGAGGTACAATTGGCAAAACGTTTTTATCTGCTTTGCCCTCTTTATTCCAACCTGTAATCCCCATAATATTTTTTGTGGCATCATTTGTCCTCCAGTGAAGTCCATCTAGGACCAGGTGTGACGTAGTTTTCCTGCCTCTTCAGTCCCCTTTAATCTGGGATACATCCACAGCCTTTGTCCTTGAGGACATTGCTGTCTTTGAAGAGTATAGTTCTCCTTCCCGCTCCTTTCATTGAGCAGGTCCTGACGTGGAAAGTGAATACACAGATTTAAGGACAAGAAGCTTTCTTCAACTGCCTCATGAAGGCTGCGGCCTCCGCCTTAAGAATGTGTGATTTAACACCCATGTCAGGCAGATAAACACCATGTCTGGAATTCCGTGTTGCGCAGATAGACGAGCCTGGTCCCCTCCAGATCCATGTTTTCCAGAGCGTGGTTGTGAATCGTTCTGGTCTTTTTGAAATGCAAGAAGGCATGTTTAGTACACGGGTGGCTGTGTGGAAGACGCTCTGCCGCGTGAAGTTTCACAATTAGAAGGCTTGGTGCTGGATTCTCGAACACCCCCGTGTGGCACGGGGCACCCCTCCCTCCGCCGCTCCGTGACGTCAGTGGTAGGAGCCTCTGCTCTGTATCAAGGCCCCTGAACTGTTTTGTGAGGACCAGATACTAAAACAAGCTAGTCCAGTGGGTGAGGAAAAAAAGGTACCAAGTTGTCTCCAGGCATTTTTAAAAAATAGGCTGAGCAAGGACAAAAACATCAGCTTTGCTTTGTAGCTTAGGTTAATTATTGCTGTTTTGGGATTATAGATTTGAAGACCAGGACACTTGCCCACATCTGCAGCTGGTGAGGTCCGGGTTGTTTCCAGTTGTCAATTCTTACAATGGCAAACTATTGAGCTGAAGCAGCTTTCAAAATTTACTCTTCCTGAAACACTCCCGATAAAAGTATAAGTATCTTCTTGACCTGGTCAGTGTATATTTCCCTGAGTAAGCAGGAAAGATGGGTTAATTGTTGCTTTTTGAGCTTTTGTTTAACTGTTTAAGGATTCACCTAGATGGCATTTTGACATATAAGGTATTTACTTTTACATAATTTGAAATGTTCCTTTTTAAATTCTGGATGAGAAGCTAGACCTGTAAGTCTGCCTTCATTGAGGTAGATGATCTTGCTTAAGCTTGGGAATATCTAAAATTTGGTTTAAACTGATTAAACTTCCTGGTATAAGTAATTTTCTGGACTGCAGCATTGGAAAGGTACCCTAATGCTGGTCTTCACTGCCGTCCGTAACGAAGTGTCCTGTAGCCAGTTCACTCAGTAGCTCTTCTTTGTGCTTCTGCTATGTTGGAGGCACCGTTCGAAGCAGTGGCAATATGGTGGCGAATAAGACCATGTCTTCATAGGGCTCACATTCTAGGAGTCAGCGTTGTCCAGTGACTGCATTTAGTCTTCTGTGCTGCCTAGCCTTCTTCCTGCCACTGCTTCACACCGATCTGATGTATGCACCACACTGAACTACTTACAGCCCCCTGAGAGCATCACGCTTTCCTTTGCTCTCGCTGTTCCCGGTTCCCGAAATGTTCCTCCTGTATTTGTTTACCTGGCAAACTCCCCCACTTCACTGCAGACTCAGCTCAAAAGTTGTTTCATCTCTGAATCCTTTCCATCTTCCACTAGGCTGTGCTAGCTGCTTTGATTTTCAACCATTGTGGAAATAAATGAACGCCCTTTCCAGAATAGAATTTATATTTCTTAGTTGGGAAAATGTGCCTTGGGATCCCTGGGTGCGCATCTGGTCTCCACCTGCAGAGCGGAGAGGTTCTCTGCACAGTCTGGATGGTGTAGCTGCCGAGGAGTTAACGTGTGGCTCCCTCCAGTGGTTCAGCCAGGCAGTGCGACTTGTGTCTTCTACCCGATCAAAATCTTCCAATTTATGCCACATACAGATATATAGAGGGGGATTATAATCTAATTAAATAATTGGGAGTTATGAGACCATCTTCATCTTGAGAAGCTCAAAACTTTGATTTAATCCTCACCTGAGGACATGCTTATTGATTTTTAAGAGAGGGGAGGGAGGGGGAGAGAGAGGGAGCGAAACATTGATGTGAGAAAGAAACATCAGTTGGTTGCCTCCTGTATGTGCTCCAACCTGGGCCCAAAACCACAACCTAGGCATGTGCCCTGACCAGGAATCAAACCTGCAACCTTTCAGTTTATGGGATGATGCCCAACCAGCTGAGCCACACTGGCCAGGGCAAGAGAAGCTCAAAACTTTACAGGCTTGTAGTCTATAGATGCCAACAGTTTTTTACTCTTCACTTTTTTGGTAACCAGGAAACCTGGGGCATAGCAATGTGACGTGGTTTGCTTATGTTCTTCATGATCTGAGACAGAGTACATGCGTATACTCTATTTTGCTTTGTTTGCTCCTCCGCTTGGTGAACAAACTCTTCTTACTCAGTGCGAGCGCCTCATTGGACTCTGCATTTCATACTGTGTGACATTCGGAGATCTCTTTTTGCTTCGTGCTCCCATTTATTATGTCCTTGCAGCAGCACGATTTTAAAATTAAAGACCTATTTGACAAATCATTTTTGCCCAGTAAGGGAGGGATAAGTGGACAGTGATAATTGCAATAAACAAATTCTCCAAAACCAAAAGTTGATGTAGAATTTTGTCAGAGGTGTTTTTCTTTTCTTTTTCTTTTATTTTACATCAAACGGGGAGCAGGAAATGTTACTTTTTCTTTTATTCCGTTAATGCGGTGCATTGTATTGATTGATTTTTGTACGTTAAGTCATCCTTGTGATCCCGAGACAAATTCCACTCATCCTTGGGGGTGGGAAACCACAAACCAAAGAAACAAAACACGAAAAGAATCACGGGAACACTCCTTCCAGCTCTCAGCAGGAAGGAAAGCCATGGTGTGGGACGCATCTCAGTTTTATTTCTACTTCCAGTAACGGCGTTTTTAATCTTGACCATAGAGTGTTCGATCTCCTTTCATAGAGACAGCATTGTAACCGACGCCCTTTCCTTCCGCCTGCCTGAGATAAACAGAGCGCATTCACCCTTTGGGGAACAACCCTGCCCAAGGTCTTTCAAACTATAGAGGAATCTCTTGTGTCACGCCCAGGACTCGTCATCACGGCGTTCCCTTGTGTTCTCCATTGACGCACGTCCAAAGTGGTCAGCAGAAGCAGTCAACAACCAGCACTAGTTAAGTCCCTCTAAAACGCAGCGTTCAGATTTGTCACCCCCTCCGGTCCTGTCGAAGGTCTTTCAGTTGTTCAAGCTGCTTCTGTATTGTCCTACTGTCTCCCCCACCAAGAAAAAAAGGAGGAAAGGGAGGGAGTCCTATCTTATTAATAGCAAAGTTTATAATCCTCAGAATCAGTTGTACACCTGAAATTTATATAATGTTATTAACCAGTGTTACCCCAATAGAAGTTAAACTAATTAGTGTTACCCCAATAAATAAAACACAAACAAACTCAGAAACTAAGGAAGAAAAGTGGAGGTGGGCCAAAGGCTGAGAGTGAAATGTCTCTTGTAGAAGGAACAAGGCTGAAAGCAGCTTAATTGATAATAAGTTGTGGGAAAATGTAGTACTTCCTTAGGAGGATAAACGTCGAACATCTCTGTCTTCTTTGGTAGATCTGCAAATGTTCAGTCAGAGTAGAAAGAGGAGTCTATCCTGAAGCTCTAGTCTCTAGACTTCTGTAATCCCTTCTTTTTAAATGTTCAAAAAGGCATCCTGCTTACTTTTAAAACTTTCTCTAGTCTCAAATTCTGTGTGGTTGAGAGACTGATTCATTGCCATTTGTTCTCTGCCGACGCGTGCTCTGCAGCTGGCCATAGATGGCCGCTCCTCTTTCTCTCTCTCTCTAAAGACTTTATCATTCATTCCTCAGAGTGTTTCTGCCACTCAGAGCAGGCGAGCGTGGCAGCGAGCCCTGAGCGTGTGGCCTTCCTAATCAATGGCATGTTTTTTCTGGGGGGGTGTTGCCTTTTCAGAGTGTCCTGCCGTTCTTTGTGGCTACAAAATTGGCTAAAATCCGAAAGGCAACCTTGCAAATACCCTCTGCGGAGACATATGTGAAGTCGGCGCTGAAAACAGTGGGCTTGAAGTCCCGAACCCACGGATACCCGGTCCACTCTCTGATGGTAGGTAGAGTGTTAAGTCCCAGACCAACATTTGGGTTTCATGGGTTTTTTTTCCCCCCCACTGAGTCACAAAATAGTATGTGATATATTAACATATATATTGTCTAGACTTACTAACGAGCCGTCTATGTTTTGTTTTAAACACCCAAGAACTCTAAAATCTACCTATAAATACAAAACATTATAGTAAAACAAAAGATCGTGTATTTTAATTTAGCTCAAATTGTAGTCTGTAATTACATATCTCCCCATTTCTTTTCCTAGGGCTCAATCTTGTTGATCCTGCCTTCTTGGTTATATTTTAAAATGACCATGAATTTTAACAAGTCCGTGCGGGCTCGCTATATGAAGAAAACCAAGAACAACTAGGCATCGGCCACTGCTTCAAGTGACCTGGCCACGTGCTCCAGCCTGTGCACACCCGCAGGTCACCGCCCCCAGCTCCAAAGTCCTCGGTTGTCGTTTTAATAGTTCCCAGTGAGGCTGAGTGTGTTCAGATTCGGGAAGAAAGCATGAGTCCCTGACCCATATATTCAGGTTGCTGCCAGCGATTATTTTGTAGTGTAATGTAAATGCTTGTATCAATTGGATATAGAGCTAATATTAACAAGAACAACTTAATGGGAAGGAACACGATTACAGCAAATCACAGAATAATAGAGTGGCGCATAATCCCAACAGTTTCATCTGGCCCAGACGCCAGTGATGATACTGGTATTTCCTCTGAAACATACTATTAAAAGTCATGGCCAGCTACTTATTCTTGTTTTTAACAATTTGGGGGGACTAGAGATGAATGAATTCACTTATGGGAGGGCATACAGCAATTTGCATAGTTCTTTGTAAGCTTTTCTAAAGGCCTGTCCTAGTTTGTATGTTTATATGGAACTTTTCTTTTTCCTAAAGTAGTTAATGATGTAAAAATAATCATGAAACTTGGAGGTTTTCTTACACATGAAGCCCATGAAAATATGCTTTTGTCTAATCCATATTTGTTCTCAGTTTAAATGTATGTAATTACTGAATACCATATGGTATGATTTATAAAGGTAAACGGGCCAAAATGTACATTGAGCCTGGCGGCCACCTGGAGTATCACTGAAACCCTGACCCAGGAAAGGGGCCTGCTTGTTCCGCACTGCAGTGACACTGCCTGTGTGACAAGAGGCTATTCCTAGAACAGTGACATCAGAGAAGTGGCATGACACCTTTAAATGGGTGGCCTATGGATAATTGATAGAGTAAGTTTTAATGAAAGATGATATATGATGTTGACTGAAACTATATTTCTTTGGTGCTTGGACTTCAGGCCATTTTTACACAGGCTTAATATAAATTCTTATTTTTATCCTGCCACATGCCCGTTTGGGGGAATCGCCCGGCAATAATCGTGTTGTGAAACGTGCGGCCTAGAAGGTGGGGCTGTCACTAGGCTCTGGCCCCAAGGTTCTCAGTTTGAAGCACCAGTATGTTAGAAAAAAAAATTCTTAATTGGGGTATTTAAGCATGTCTAGCTTTAAATTTTGTTAGCTAAGGACATAAAACAAAAACAGAAAACCAAATTCTGTTATTATATGAAAGACATTTTGGCACACAAAAAGTAGGAAGAACATAATCTCAGAACAAGGAATACTCATTTAAATTTAATAAATTTAGCTTTATGAAAAACATTGCCTTCTCTCTCTCTCATTTTGTTGAAACCACAGTTGCCTGGGCTAAATATTTCACCTCGTTTCACACACCGATTGGTTGCTTGGTTGGCTGCTTGATGATTGTTGTGATGGTTATTGGTGGAAATTTGGCAGAGGCAGGGAGGGATTGGCTTACAAGTATACAAAAGACTTTTCCTTGTATACCAGTTAGAAAAGTTATGTTCTGGCTAGGAAATCCCTTAGCAATCTCAAAACTTCTGATCTATGGCTTTGACTGCTTCCACTTAGCAAATATCCTCATCTATTTGGCACTCAGTGTTGAAGATGATGAAATGAAAATCCATGTTTCCAGGCACATGAAAGAAAAATTGTACTAGAAGAGCAACTGATGTTCTCCGAACCTTTAACATAGTGAAACATAATTTTTTTAGACTTAATTCTATATCGACTTGCTTGTCTGAAATGTGCTAGATAAGGTTTGAGCCCAAAAAGCATAGAAGATAGTATCGATTATTCATGTAGAATCAGCTCTCCTCACAACACAGAAAGCAGATTTTAATTTATTGGTCTTTCATTCCTCTTTCAGTGAAACAGCACAGGGGACGTGGGAGGAGTTAGCCCCACACAGAGTGACGTGTGCCGTTCCCATTTGTCATTGTGTCAGTCCCACACACACTGGGAATGAATAAATAGATGCTAAAGGCGACACTATTGGTCTCCATCTCCTCCACTGCGGTCCTGCCCTAAAGAGATGAATTCTGACTTCCCATTTGATATTTATGGTACCGAAATACAATAGAACTGGACTTGATACGGAGGGAACATCAATGCTGATACCAGTGCACATGGTGCTAATTCAATGCGAAAGAAAAGATTTATTGTGATAATGCCTTATGAGAATCAGATGAGCTAAAGTAGTACTGTAAGTTCCTCGGTCTACTCACCTAAAAAACTACCTGAGATTTAGGTGCTCCTGAATTCCGCTGTTTAGCTCTGTAGTTTACCAGTGTCAAAACAAATTATCAAGGCTTTTTTATTGAATGTGTTGGAAACAAAGTTAATTTTTAAAAATGTTAAGGACTCACTACTTTGTGACATCCTAATGTTTTCAGATTAACATGTCGTTCATCTCACGATGCAAAACATAGACGCATGGACAGGCTTTGAATTCCCTTGTGGAAATGTAGATCTTTCTATTGAGATTTTTTTTTTTTTAAGATTTTTTAATTACTTTATTGTTTTTTTTAATTAATTTTTTTGTTTAATTACAGTTACTTGCAGCCTCTCCCCTCCCCCTCCCTTCTATTGAGATTTGTATGAAGACATTGAAAAACGGAACACATGTCTAGCATGAACACAAACATATCCGATGAAACCTTGTAATGCGATGAATGGCATATTAGAGCTTTGTCCACTCTCTCGGTATACGTGTCACTGAAAAACAAGCGAACTCGGTCCTACAGGAGGTAATCCTGAAGGGATAGAAGCAAGCTGGTCTTTGTTACAAAGGTTCGAGACATACTAATGGAGTGCCGACCACGTGCCACTTAACTCTTCTGGGTGCTGGAGAAACTGCAGTGAACACAGCAGACAAACATTCTTGCCCAGATACTGCTTACGTTTGAGTTGGGAGGAGGGGAGGGAGCAAAGGAGGGAAACAGATAATAAGCAAAAAGAATAATCATAATGTAGCATAAGTGCCGTGTGCTATGAGGGGAAATGAAGCAGGGTTAGGAGGAAGGGGAATCCGTCAGGGTGGGAGGCTTGTGATGACCCATGAAGAACTCCGAGCAGGCTTTAGTGAGGGGTGGCCTTTCTGTCACCCGAGGAAAGGGCGTCTCAGGCAGACCAGCCTGTGCAAAGAGCCTGAGGAGGGAGCATGACCGGCATGTTCCAAGAATAACTAGGAGTGTATTCATAGTGAAGTGTATGTTAGGTGGTGTATTTCCTGGAGATTTCATGATCTTACTTTAGTGTAGTTATGACTTTCTAGTATTAAATCACCTTCACAGTCTTGGTCATATTTTACAGTCTTTATACACTGCTAAATTCAGTTTGCTGGTATTTGTTTTGGAAATTTTACATCTATATTTAGGAAGTTGGGTTTTCACATCAAGATTATAATTTTATTAAATGAGCCGGGAAGTGTTGCCTATTTTACTGTTCTCTGGAAGACTCTATAAAATATTGGAACAATCTGCCCTGGCTGGTGTGGCCCAGTGGATTGGGCGCAGGCTGGGAGCCAGGCAGTCTCGGTTCGATTCCCAGTCGGGGCACGTGCCTGGGTTGCGGGCCGGGTCCCCGTGGGGGCCATGTGGGAGGCAACCATACATTGCTGTTTCTCTCCCTCTCTTTCTCCCTCCCTACCCCTCTCTCTAAAAATAAAATAAAAATAAATCTTTAAAAAATAAAAAAAAATATTGGAACAATCTTTTCCTTAAAAGTTTATAAAAACTATGTGCTCCTAGTATTTATTCATGGAAAGATTTTTAACTATTGATTGTTTTAGTGATAATGAGACCACTCAAGGTTTCTATTTTTTTCTTGAGTCGCTTTTTGGAAAAAAAAAAATTGTTTTCTAAGCATTTACTCATTTCTTTCCAAATTTATTAGCATAAAGTAATTAAAGGCATTTTCTTAGTTTTTAAACCACTGCTATTTTCTGATATTGTTTGTGTCTTCTTACTTTCTTTTCCTTACCATTTTGTCAGAAGTTTATTTATTTGTTTTTTTAAAGAACCAACTTTTGGCTTTATCAATCCTCTCTGCTCTTTCCCTTTTATGTCTGCTTTCTGGGGGGTTTATTCTATTATTTTTCTTTTTAAAAATATATTTTATTGATTATGCTATTACAGTTGTCCTGATTTTTTCCCCTTTGCCCTCCTCCATCCAGTATCCCCATTCCCTCCAGCAGTCTCCCCCTGAGTTCATGTCCATGGTTCTTAACATCGCTGTCTGTTCTGTACCTACGGATTTGTACTTCTTAGTCCTTTTCCTCCGTTCTCCCTCTTTCCCCTCCCAACTGACAACCCTCCAGACGATCTTCATATCTGTGATTCTGTTTCTGTTCTGCTTGTTTGCTTAGCTTGTTTTTTCAGATTCAATTTTTGATAGTTGAGAATTTATTGCCATTTTAATGTTCCCAGTTTTGATCTTTTTCTTATATAAGTCCCTTTAACATTTCATATAGTAACGGCTATGTGATGATGAACTCCTTTAGCTTTACCTTGTCTGGGAAGCACTTTGTCTGCCCTTCCATTCTAAATGACAGCTTTGCTGGACAGAGTAATCTTGGTTGCAGGCCCTTGCTCTTCATCACTTTGAATACTTCCTGCCAGTCCCTTCTTGCCTGCAAAGTTTCTTTTGAGAAATCAGCCAACAGTCTTATGGGAACGCCTTTGTAGGTAACTAACTGCCTGCTTTTCTCTTGCTGCTGTTAAGCTTCTCTCTTTATCTTTAACCTTTGGCATTGTAATTATGATGTGTCTTGGCGTGGGCCTCTTTGTTTCCATCTTGTTTGGGACTCTCTGTACTTCCTGGACTTGTATGTGTATTTCTTTCATCAAATTAGGGAATTTTTCTTTCGTTATTTTTTCAAATAAGTTTTCAATTTCTTGCTCTTTCTCTTTTCCTTCCAGCGCTAGTCTTGATTTATGTCTCTGAGTTTGTGGTAATGTTACAGCAGCCTTAGGAAAATAATACACATGTAAACTTTTTATTACTACCTACTGGAAGAATGTTTGTTACTTTTGATATATATCCATTTAATCAAGCTTGTGAATTGTATTCAGATCTTCCATTTGTTTAGTAACTTTTGTCTGCCTTATCTATCCATAAGTGAGAGTTGTTTTGAATTCTCTCACTGTGATGATGGATTTGTCCATTTCCCTTGTTTCGTACAATTTTTGCTTTATACATGTGGATGCTACCTTGTTAGGTAAATGAAGTTAAGAATTCTTACATCTGCCCTGGCTGGTGTAGCTCAGTGGATTGAGTGCGGGCTGTGAACCAAAGGTTCGCCGGATCGATTCCCAGTCAGGGCACATGCCTGGGTTGCAGGCCAGGTCCCCGGTGAGGGCCATGTGAGAGGCAACCACACATTGATGTTTCTCTCCTTCTCTTCCTCCCTCCCTTCCCTTCTGTCTAAAGATAAATAAGTAAAATCTTTTTTAAAAAAATTTAAAAAATACAATTCAGAATAAAAAGAATTCGTACATCTCGGTGAGCTGAACTGTCATGTAATGACATCCTTATTTGCTAATGCTTTTTGGGGTTAAAATCTGACGTTCTTATTGCTAATCCTTTTTGGGGGTTAATAAAGAGGGTATCGCTACCTCTGCTTTATTTTGTTAGTATTTTAGTATGTATTTTAAAATCCTTTTGTCTTCTATTTTTTTTGTGTTTATATTTTAGCTTTGGTTTCAGTAAGCCAAATAAACTTGAATTTGTTTTTATTTGGCAACCTCTGCCTTTTATAGGCAGGTTTATTGCAATTATATTTATTACAATTCCAAAACATGAAGATCTCTGTTATTTAGTGGTATTTGTTACTGTCTTTTATGCTTTTTTCTCCCTTTTGATTGACTTTTTTCATTCCATCTCTGCCCTTATTAGTTTCAAAGTTTACACTCTATATTTTTCCTGTTTTACTCCTGAACCTTTTCACTTCATACTCAATACAATCTAAGTTATCTTTTTTAAGAATGCATGGTCTTTAGAACATTGTAATTCTGATCAACCCTTTCCTGACTTATATGTTTTTGTGGACTAGGATTTTCATTTGTTTTCAAACCCCATAAATTAGACGTTTTCATCATTATTCTATACAAACATGTTGGTATAAATTACATGTATATCAATTTGTTTGCACACCTGTTTTGCATCTCAGATCTTCCTTCTGGTTGATGTCATCATTTAATTAGGACCATTTTTTTTTCTTTGTTGGGGCTATATTGAATGAGTAAAGGTGGGCTTTAGAATGGCACCTTAGGGTTGATGAAATACCTCACCCTTAAACTGACTTCTGGCTTCCGTTGTTTAGAAGTTAGTGTCGCTACGGCGTTCTTTCGCAGGCGATGGGTCTCTGGCCACATTTATCTTTGGCTTGGTGTTGCTCAGTATCATGACAGTGCATTTACGTGTGGAGTTTTAAAAATTTACCGCACTTGGCTTTAAATTGTGCTTCCCGAATCTTTGGTCTTTTCTGAAAAATTCCCATTGTCTTCAAGTCTCTAATTGTAAATGTCTTATCTTCATTCTGTCTCATAACCTTTCTCCCATTTTCCATCTTTCTTGTCTCCCTGAGCTGCATACTGCATCATTTGTTCACCTATGTATTCCCGTTCTATAATTCTTTCTTCATATATTTTATCTGCTATTAAAGCTAATTACTGCTATTTTTATTTTTTCTTTTTAAAAGTTCGAGTTGGTCTTGTTTCAGTTGGCCTGGTCATTCTTGGTAGTTTCATAATGCTTTGCTCACTTTTCATGTAGTTTTAAAATTTTATGGCAGTAGTTCACACATTGGCCTTTTATATTCTATATCCAGTGGATTCTTATATTTGAAATTCTTAGGAGTCTAACCTACTGTTTGTATGCCTCCTGACTCTCATTCAAAGTGGTTTGTTTTCTTCTCTTTGTTTTTTTTTTATTTTGAAATCCTATTTGTTTGATTGTAACCTGGAGAAGAACCCTGAGGGCTACATGGGTGCGTCCTTCCCCAGATAGAAATGCTTTGCGTCCATCCTCGGCAGCGTGGGAGCTCCCCCAGCCCAGCACAGCACTCCCACTGCGCCGGCGGTGCCTGACGTGGTGCCGGCATCTCAGGCTTAGTTCTCTCGCCTTCAAATCATCTCAAGAGTGGTTCTCCTGCTCCTAGCGCTGAGTTTGCTGTTTCCCCCAAGGGGCAACCACTAATTTCTTGTGTTCTTACTGCCAACTGCTTCTAGCTCTGATTTCAGTTTCTTACACTTTTTTTCCCTTTTGGTTTGTTTCCCTGCCCTTGGAAATATCACTTATTTTTTGTGACTCCAGTCTCGCAGTAAATTGTACGGAGTAGTAACCGGCTCATTTTGCAGGATTTGGGGTAATTATTTGTTTTACGTTTCTTCTGAGTAGGGGTTCGGTGTGGTGTAAGCTAACAGACACGTGACAGAACAACAAGGGGAACTTTTAAGCCACTGCAGAGCACAGAGGAGCCACACGCACAGCTTCACACCAGCACCCGTAGGGACTCTGTGGCCACTCTGTGCGGTGGTTCTGGTTTAGCCAGAGTTTCATTGTGTTATTCAGCTGTACTGCCAGAAGCCTCCACCTTTTTTCCATTCTATGCTTTAGTTTGGATGTTTTCTATTGTCTTTTTTTAAAATCCTTACCCGAGGACATTTTTTTTTTCATTGCTTTTAGAAACAGGGGAAGGGAGAGAGGAAAACATTAATGTGAGAAATGACTGGTTGCCTCCCCCACACACCCAGCCAGGGGATTGTATGCGCTGGGACCGGGGATCGAACCCGTAACTTTTCAGTAATGGGATGATGCTCAAACCAAGTTAGCCACACTGGCCAGGGCTAATTGTCTTTTTTTAATTAATAGACTGTACATTTAATTTTCATTTTAGGTTTACAGGAAAATTGAACAGGTAGTACAGAGAATTTCCATATTCCATACTGTACTATTTTGCTACCAACCCTTCACTTTTGAAGTCATTGAAAAAAAAAGAAAATCCAGCTACGAGGTCCCAGATGGCTCTGTATATCATTTCAGGAATAGCCCTGTCGTAATTGTACTTTGCATAGTTTACACTGTGGTTTCTGGAAGGTTTTATCTCTGACAGCATCTGCCATCGTGCTGGGCACTGAACAGGAGGCGTTCCTGTCTGGAGTCTGGGGAAGCATCCTCTCTCTCAGTGTTGTTTAAAATTGGCAAGACTTGAAAGCCTCCACACGAACACACTGTAGAGTTGGCAGGTTCCCGTCCCACCCTCCTTCCTCAAGCTGGGAACCACTAAGCCTTGGGCAGTGAGACATATGCTGGGAATTTCTCTCTGCAACACCTTCGCTGAGAGCTATTAGCATGATGTGCCCTTATTTTCCTTGGATTGGATTGTCTCAGGAATTCAGCAGCAGGCACTCCCCAAGTGGCACATGATTGAAACAAGGAATGTTGGGCAAGAGTCTGGAGTGAAAATCGGCAACTGAAAATAGGCTGCAGTGTGTGGCTCACCCAGAATGAGTACTAAGACCTGTTAACACTTAAAATATTGACCTGTTTTGCCATCCAGGGGATGAAATAACTGTGGAGTGGAAAAGAGATCACCTGGAGAAAGCAGGCAGCTGGAAAAGGCAGAGAGAACTCTTGATGGTTCTTGTGAAATCAAACCAGGCACTGTTAAAAATGCAAAATGCAGGGCCCTGCCCCAGACTTGCTAACTCCTAATCTTGATAGGGGGCCTGGAATCCCCAGGTTTTTTTTAAAAAAAGATTTTTTTTATTTATTTTTACAGAGAGGTCAAGAGAGGGAGAGAAACATCGATGTGCAAGAGGTACATCGATCAGTTGCCTCTTGCACACCCCCAACTGGAGACCTGGCCCACAACCCAGGCATGTGCTTGACTGGGAATTGAACCAGTGACCTTTCAGTCCACAAGCTGGCACTCAATCCACTGAGCCACACCAGCCAGGGCAGGTTTTTATAAGCATTCCCCTAGTGACTCTGATGTGATGGTTTTCCATCTATGTGCTGAGAAACACTGATTTCAGAGGAGAGGCGAGGCAACTGAACCAGCAAAACCTACTGGGACTTTAGGAGGGCTCTCTCAGACAGAGAAAGGAGAGGAGTACCAGAGCAAAGGGTCCAAAGCAGAGGCAAACCAATTACAGTTGAAGGCCAACCCTGTGGCCAGTCGCTTGCTAGCCATTGCTCTCAATCCCTGATCTAATAATCATACTATAACAGGACTCAAGTAGACACACTATATAGTAATTCGAACAGGAATAAAACAAAGAATTATTAACCATAATAATTACCTACAGGGGAAAGGGAAAACCCTAAAAATTCAGAAACAGAGGGAGCAGCCACTTCAAAGTACCTCTGTGTTAGATCTGCCTCCAGGTCACGGCAGAACACAAAGGAAGGCATCAGGAAGCATTCTCAGCTGCTAGGAAGTACAGACCTCTGCTGTGTTCTTCAAGTCATCTTCTCCAGGTGAGGGTTTCACAGGATTTTCAAGCAAAGTTCAACTGGTCTCCTCAGACCCAGGAGGACAAGCTACTTCCACTGCCAAGGGAGGCTCAGGGTGGCTTGGGTGTTCAAGATTGTCACTTTCATCTGGGCCCAAGCAGATATCCCTATTTCAAGGTTTGGTATCCCGTTACTTCTCAATTCATGCCTTAATCTCACAAGAGAAACTTACCAAGGCTGTAAATTTGACTAACATAGCAATCCAGCCCATAGCAATGCTGCCCACCATGCACTGAAGCCCAAGCTGAGAGCTGCACCAGGGAATCAGGGAGAAGAGCCCTTTCCTCTTCTAATGTCCCTCTGGCGCCCTCTGCTGATGAAACTTAACACCAGGCTAAATGAAAAAAGAAATGTTCCAGTCCTGTGAGCAGGGTAGTGAAGGATGGGTTTGGAACTGAGAATCAGTGAGTAATAATTGGCAAGGCACTTCACCTTCAGTCTCTCTCCATGGTCTCCAACCCCTCCCCTCAATAAAAGCAAGTCTTCCAAATAGAAATGAGGAAACCCAGGATGCCAAGATGCATCAAGATTATCTTTCTAATACTATATGCTCATATGTATCTAAGACGATCAACAGTTTGCCCAGGATTGTCCCAGCTTTAGCACTTATAAAGTCCTGCGTCCTGGGAAACTGCTCCATCCCAGACAAACTAGAACAATTTGTCACCCTACATGTGTCCAAAAGGTTTTCAATTGTTCTATGATCAGAATCACCTTGGGCACTTGGTAAAAATGCCGGTGATTCTGTCAAAGATGCAGTGATTTTGGATGCAAGCGAGCTATGTACTGATTTTTGGAAAGTTTTAGTTGGCAAACACTACTTCTAAGGACTCCTCAATCCAGACTTATTTGTTCCTGTTCCAAAAGCATAACCACTGAAAAAGAAAGAAATTACATCCTTTGGAAGATACAGCCAAGATTCCTGAGCCAGAAGCAGACACAGACAAATTGTATACTAGTTGCTGGGGGTGGGGTATAAAAATTGTAGTCCGGCCTTACCACTTTTCTCTCCTTTCAGTTGCAGGATAAATCATTTTTCCTTCAATGTCACAAGGTATAGCCAAAAAAAAAAAAAATGGATGCTGTGAAAATTAGATTTGATATTAGCCAAAAAAAGGTACGTTGGTGGGGTTCACTGAGCTTCCTGCAGGTAAGCTGTATATATTAATAATATGAGGCTTCTTTTAAAGATTTTACAGTGACTATCCCTTGGTAGAGCGTAAAGAATAACTTGCACAAAATAGTTAATTCGGTGCTCCTTCTGCTATTTTTCATCCTGTAAGATACATGGTTTAACACGGCCACTTTAAAGATGCTTTTCAAAAACTCAGATGAGGCAAAGGCACTCGTAACATCTCAGTTTCTGTGTTCCAGACATCGTGCTAAACTATTTAAACACACTATTTCCTTTAATCCTCCCAACAGGAGCTATGCCCATTTTATATGGAAGCGGAATACTTGCCCTAGATTCTACACATAGTGAATGCTAGCGTCTGGACTGAAATTTAGGTCCGTTCGCTCAAGCGAAATTTGCTTAGCACTGGGGAACCATGAAGAATAAGGCGTGGTCCCACTTCCTGTTGTAAATACTACTGATGGAGGTATACACAGCGTGCAATGGGAACACAGAGGAGGTACACCTTGGACGCTCCATGGCTTTCAGGGTACAATTCAAATCCTTTTGCTTAGCATCTGGTTCCCCAACTCCCTCCTCCTTCCACTAGGGCGGGAGAAGATGCTGGGAAGTCTCCAGTTGACAGGGGTAGGAGGGTGAAGTCCAGAGGGACCTTAGCCTAGGAAAGACGTCTTCATTCCCACCTTCAACATATCTTGGCTCCTCGCGGGGTTCCACCTAACCCTCAATCCCTGTGCTCCCCTCCAACCCGGCCCTCCCTTCAGCACCTTCAGAGACGCGGTCCTCCGAAAGTCGGGAACGCGGAGCTGCCCGGACTCCAGAAGATGAAGCGGGAAGCTGTTGCCGTAGCGTTGCGTGACGTAAGAGGAAGTGCCTGCCGCCGGGGTCTATGATTGGGAGTTGCTGGAGTCTGTGCTGCACTCTTAAGGTTCCCCGGACCGCTGGTGGCGGAGCAGGTCCGGAGCTGGAGTTTGCTTACCAAGGCAAGCGCTTGTGAACCTGCGCGCCCTGCTCCGGGGCCTACCGGTTTACCGATGGGTGCTTGGGGCCGGTGGCGTGGGGACTGCCTCTGAAGTCCCTCCCCACGTGACCTCCGGGACCTCATCCTGAGCCTCCTGGAAGGAAAGGGTCTAAAATAGGGAACGTTGCTAACCCTTGTTTTGGACCGGCGTCTTTCACCTGTCACGCTCGTTTAAGCTGCAATTCAACCGTGAGCGAGAGATTGGTTTCCTGTTTACAGAGGAGGAAACTGAGGCCCAAACAGGTGAAGTCATTTGCCACAGGTCATGCCGCTGGGAAATGACAGATCTGGATTCAAAGCGAGTCTTGCCTAATGCCAGAGCCCTTGCTGTTTGTCCTGCTGCGGGGTTGTCAAGCTTTATCTGGGTTAACAATGCCGGGGTGGAGGGTGGGGTTAGTTCACAGTCTTTGGAGCTCCACGAATTCGGTAGGTCCGGGACGGGGCTCTGGAACCTGTATTTTCAACAACTGCCCCCGGACATATCCTAACATATTGCTGACCCCGTGAACACAGCAAGAGCTACAGCCAATTGCCGTGTTAAGCTTCTAAGGCCTCAACTGAGAGAAAATGTCAAAGGAGGGCTTCCTCTATACGTCTTGTGGGACTGCAGAGTTGGCATTTGATTCCGCCATTAACTCTTGAAGATTTGATTGATCGATTGATTGATTGATGAAGAGGGAGGGAGAAAGAGAGGGGGAGAAACATCAGTCGGTTGCCTCTCATATGCGCCCAAACAAGGGATGGAATCCCAACCCAAGCATGTGCCTGGGCTGGGAATAGAACCAGCAACCCTTGGCGTTGCTGGACACGCCTAACCAACTGAGCTACACCCATCAGGGTAGACATTAACTCTTTTGGGGCAGGTGGCAGCCTCTATTAACTCCCCACTTACTAGATGAGAAGAATTTCATACTCACTACCTGGGGAGTTTGTTAAACCCACAGATTTCTGGGCCCAGCCCTGGTAATTGGTAGGCTAGACAAGCCAAAAGATAAGCTTGTTATCTTTGAGAGCCTGAGATGAGAAGCTTTCTCAGGTGGACTCTTAAAAGCCCTGGCTGGTGTGGCTCAGTGGATTGAATGCTGGCCTACGAAACAGAGGGTTGCTGATTCAATTCCCAGTCAGGGCACATGCCTGGGTTGCGAGCCAGGTCCCCAGTGAGGGGCATGTGTGAGGTGACCACACATTGATGGTTCTCTCCCTCCTCCTCTCTAGAAATAAAATCTTTTAAAAAATAAAAAAGAAATGGATCATAGTTTCAAAACATATGGCCTGTTTGGGTTTTGTCTTTTGTTTGTTTGTTTGTTTTGGGTTTTTTGTAGCTCTGTGTGATCCTGTATTTGCTGTGAACTAAAATTTTATTGATAAAAATGTCAAATTAGTATTACATTACTGACCGTTATGAAGTGGATTTTTCAATTAGCTGAAGACTATAACTTAAAATTTGAATGTTAATCTATCTGCTGTTGATTTCATGAGTGACTTTGGGTGAGGCACTTAACCTTGTGGTCCTCATACACATCTGCCTATCACCATCACCTGCAATGCTTGTTACACCTGTATCGATCCTGCGTCGGATCTCCTGGGACAGGCCATGGATGTTGTTGACAAGCTGCCAGGGAAGTCTGATGCAGCCGGTGGTAATGGGATATGGAAATCTTCTCGGAAATGAGTCTGAGCCTACTTCTCACTTTCCATGTAGGTGGAGGGTTAGTTTCCTTATGTTCTGCTCTTGGGTACTGATAAGAATAATGTGGTTCATAGTCCTGGTTTTAGAATTTCTTAACATGTACTATTTTGTGAATGAAGTGAAAACACTATCATAAGATTGCAAAAGGTAAACCTTAAAGCCAGCAACCATAAGTGCTTAGTAGGCCTCTTGATTGAGACGTGATGACAGGTGGTGATTTTATATACAAGCTCTGATTGCTATTGAGCAATCTCTCTACCTGAAAGGATTATAATTACCCCTTAGTAGTACAAGTTCTCACAACCCCAACTAAAAGCATCTTTTTTTTTTTTTAAACAGATAACCATTGTGTGGTTCTTGTCAGGAATGAAATCTTCTGAAAGCTAAGAGCAGAAGCCCTCCTGGTCAACATGGAGGACAAAAGACGGCGAGCCCGAGTGCAGGGAGCCTGGGCTGGCTCTGCTAAGAGCCAGGCCGTTGCTCAGCCAGGCAAGGACCTGTGGGGATCCTGTGCATGTGGGGATCTTGTGGGTGTGGACAACTATCATCCTCTTCTACTTACATCCCTTTGGTTTATAATGGACTCCCATTTTGATGGTTAGGAATTATTTAAAATATAGCTGGTATTTTTTGTGAATTTGTTGCCGGGGAGCTAAGGGTTGATCTTTACTATTCCCCATACTTAGTCACTATACTCAGACCTTTCAGGGTGTGGGTTCAGGTCTTTGGTAGACCTTACTAGTTAATTTGTAGATGTCATGGAGGTCGTGTCTGAGCAGATTTCATTGATGAGCGCAGACTTTCCCCTGGTTTGAGCCTGTTTTCTCCCTTGCTTCAGCTGCCACTGCTGAGAGCCGTCTCCACCAGAGGCCTGGTCAGACCTGGATAAACAAGGAGCATCATCTGCCAGACAGACAGTTTGTGTTCAAAGAACCCCAGCAGGTAAGTTCTTGTTTACCCTTCCACAGTAACAAGGATTTATTTATAAAAGTTATATTCACGTAGTAGGCACATAGTGACTGAATCAATCCACTTAGGAAAGTTAAAGGACTATAATCATAATGAAATGTAGAGTATCAATTTCTAAGTATGTCTGAGGATTCTCTGTAGTCTGCCCCCAAATTATAGGCATATATAATTACGTTTTACTTTTATTTTTGGCACAGAAGATATACCATGATTAGAGGGCTTTCCCTCCCCCCACCGGGGGGAAAATGTAAGAAACAGTAAAGATTCACTCTTTTGAACAAAGTGCGAAAGAGTTAAAAATCAGCAATCATTCTATAGCGGCTATTTTTTCATCTTGTGGCATACATAAACTACTAAAATTCTGCAGCACACCAAAAATATACTTTTTTGTCAATCTGACAAAAAAGGTATAATTTTGATTGATTTACAAAAAATAATAATTACCTACTCTTTTTGCTCCAAAGTGACTTTTTAAAGAATCAGGTGCCTATACTTGTATATAAGGATTTCTGGTACCAAGAATTAACCAATCAGACACAACCTTATTATGTGATGTGACCAATAAGATGCAACTCTTTTACATGACCTATATGTTCATGGTTCAAGACAGGTTATTATGTTGAGTGTTGTCATTTTATTATTTGACAATCCAAGGGAAGGGAGGTCGGTGCTGACTAAATAGTCAGGTGTTGCATGTTTAAAAACTTTTTGTGGCACACTGGTTGAAAATTGCTGTGCTATAGTAGTGATTTTATAAATAATGATTCAAATCCCTTCATAGAATATCTTCTATTTTTAAAATGCTCCTGGAAAAGTTTTTCCAGAGCTGCTGGCTGTAAGGAACATGGATTAATTCCAATCACATCATCTTTTAATGCTCATGAGTAACTATAAAGTACTCATGAGCAGCTCTGTTCTAAGTTCTAAGCAGCAACTAAAGTTCTAAGAAGAGCAGAAACGAGGGTTTCTGTTGGGGTAGTAAGAGCTCGGAATTAAAATAAGGATAGTTTTAAACCTGATGCATGTTGACCAGAAATGAGAGGACTTGGTAATCCTGCAAGTCAGCCTCCCTGAGGACGAGGAGTCGTTCCGGAGTAAGACCTGCCTGTTTCCTTGCAGGTGGTACGCAGAGCGCCAGAGCCGCGAGTGATCGAGTAAGTATCTTGTTGTAACCGGTGTCCACGCTGAAATGGAGAGCCAGGATCTTTCCCTCACCCTGGTTTTTCCATCTAGAAGAGATAACAGCTCAATTAGTTTCTTAATTTTAGGCTGGGATATTCTTATCTCAGATGTATTTAAACTTAGTCTTTTGAGAAGCCTTTCTAAATGTACTAATGATGTGGAAAATGCAACAAGATATCTGTACGTTAAACTGCAGACACTGGCATAGATTTCCTGACCCTATTTCACTAATGTATCCACAGACAATAAGCTACAATACCTCCTAGGTTAGGACTGAGGGGTCCTTTTCCTGAGTCATTGAAACATGGCCCTTAGAGGAGGCTTTAGGTACCATTTCACTAGCAATGTTTCTGACCACTGTTAGAAATCTGGCTGACCTTACACTCCATTTCTTAAAACCACACAACTGTTCCAGAGCAAGTAAACACTAATAAACATTCCATTCCTCTTACATTAATCTGCGTCTAAAATGTTTTGTTTTTCAAAATTGTTGAAAGATGCTTTGACTCCTCTGCGTTCCAGTTTCCGTCTGATGTACGTAAGCTGTCAGCAGAAAGCATCTCTTTACGCGGGCAGTCTCGCACCAGGCTTGTTGTTGCCCATGAGCAGTCTGCCGAGCTGTTTGGCTGTTAACGGTTGAATTGTGTATCTTAGAGACATTTGAAACTAACACAGACATCATCCTACTTTCAGAAAGGGTATGTGGTTGTGGCCTTGCCCCTAGTTAGCTGTGTACCTTGTTCCTAGGTAATTTATTCCCATCGCTCTGGACTTCAGTTTCCTCGTCCGTAATATTGAGGGTTCAGAGCACTTGATCACTCAAGGCCCACTCCAGCGGCACTAACGGTCTGTGATGGTTTGACAAATACCCACGTGATATTGCCTCCGTTGGTGGTAAAGAGAACAAACAAAACTGTGAAACCTGTTACGAGGTACACACAGGACATTCAGACTGAGAAAAATGGGCAATTGTGAGTTTGCAAGTCAGGAGAAAAATGACAGAGCTCATTCCTACTTGACCTAGGGTTTGTTCACTTTGGTTATCTAAAGTTATCTATGCTAGGTTTTTCTTTACTAGCCAGAAGTCTGGCTCACATTTGAAGTGAGCCAGCTTCTAAATATAGCTCCAAATCACAGTGAGACATTGTATTCACGCTCTGGGAAACTTAATAGGCGGCACATTTAGGAATGTGATATATACTGAATACATGCCAGTAGTTCTGCCTACTGTTTGGCTCAAAGGGGCTCACACATCTCCCTAGGAGCCAGAGATCACGACCTACCGACTCACATGGCAGAGGGTGATGTGAACCTGTTCCTTTATATTACCCTCTACAACTTACCTCTTTCTGAGAAGGATCCGACATAGTTATCTTGATAGAGGCACTAATCCAGCCAGGGTCATTTCTTTTACATAGATAGACCTCGGCACACTGTGTATCCGCAAGAGTTTTGCACTTTTACACATTTGATTAAATGCACTTAGCTTTATTGCTCAACTACTATGTGCTAGGTACTGGGAAACAGATTAATGACCCATTTCTTGCCCCTCAGTAGCCCACAGTCTTGTAAATGAAATAGACCTGCCATCAGGTAAATTGCATTCCTGTGTATCATGGGCCAGCAGATTTGTATATAAGGTCTTATGGTAGCACAGAGGATGAGCTGTTACCATTGGGGTAGATTAAAGGTCAGGAAGTTAATGCTGAGCTGAGATTTTGAAGGATGAGTTAGAATTTCCCACTGAACCAAAGCTGGGGTGGGCTGGTTTGGGGTGCTGGATGGTGGGGAGGCATCCCAGCATGTTGAAAAGCACAGGATTAGAGCATGGTGGTGTATTGGAGATCCCAAGCAGTTAATTGTTGCTGGAGGGTGCTGAGTCCGTGGGAGCTGTCAGGAGGTGGGGTCAGATCACGGGGACCTCCAATGCAATGCTGAAAACTTGGTGGGAGTTTTTGAAGGACTTTAACCAGAGGCGGAACCTCTTTGGACATGGATCTGAAAGCAACAGACGCTCAGAGCCCCTGCTACCTGTTACATGCCTCCCTATTCCGAGTCTCCAAAGGGGGGCTCTATTTGACACCCCTTTGTATCATAGATTGCTGGACTTCATCAGCCCAAATTGTGGATGACGTAGAAAGGGGTAGGATCAGAATTTATAACAGTCTTTTTCGCTGTGGTCTGATCCTGTCAGGATTCTATTCCCGACACTGTTGATGGTGTGCTGCCCTCTTGCCCCTGATCTCAGCGGTGGAAGAAGCTCGCCTGTAGGGCGCCCTCATTGTTCAGTGACTGGCGAGCCAGGGCCCTTCCGCTCCATGGATTGTATGGCTTTCTTCGATACTAACCAGCCTGTGTTCTTTATTCCTTTAGCAAAGAGGGCGTGTACGAAATCAGCCTGTCACCCACAGGCGTGTCTAGGTAAGTGACGTTACTCGTTTTAAGAAAAGAAAAACATCGCCTTAATGCATGAGTGTGCTAATTGTCACTATAAAATAATGAGGCATTTAAAACAAATATTTTAGCACTTACACGTTCTAATGAATTGCTTAGACCACGTCTCTGTAGTTGACCCAGTGGCACTGCTGCCGTCACAGCCCTTTGGGAACCTCCGTTTTTAAAGCAGGTTTAACTGTCACACGCGGAAACAGTTGCATTATTTTGGTCACATCTTAATGTGAACCAGGTATGGCTTGAGGTGAGCTTTGGCTCTTTCAAAACACCAAATGCATCTTCAAAGAGTAAAGTTGAAGAGAATGTTCCAAGGGAAGGCTCTCCGAAATTATTTTGAACTGACTTGCCATTGTTAAAATAAGTGTACATTCAGTGAGAGAAGGAACCTTTATTTGGATATTTTAATTTTAATACAATTATAAATGATGTTTCCCCTACAATTGGAAAAGTCTCAGGAGACTATCAATTGTTAAAATAACACAGGGCCAGGCATTTTATTAGTTATTTTACTTTGCAAGTGACTGTATGAGGTAGATACCAACTTCGTTACAGATGACAAAAACCAAGGTTTGGCGGTTAAGTAACTAGCCCAAGGGTGCCCAGGTGAGCAGTGCTGGAGCAGCACGTCAACCATGTCTGTAGGAGCTCTCGTGAATCCCTTTATCCTTCGTGCTTGTTTTATTTGCATTAACACAAAAGGAGTTTATGTCTGGAGAATCAGGACCTGCGTGAGGCTGGGCTCTGCTTGCTGTGGGAAGGGGGGTAATGTGATTTTGTCTGCCCACAAAAGGAGGCAGCGTGCAGATTGATTATCCTTGCGTCCCTTCTGATAGCGGCTGAAGCCAGTCTCTTCTGGATTCCTTAGTTAATAACAGTTCTTTCTGCTTCCAGGGTACGTTTGTATCCTGGCTTTGTCGACTTAAAAGAAGCCGACCGGGTATTGGAACAGCTTTGTCGAGATGTTCCCTGGAAACAGAGGACCGGCATCCGAGACGGTAAGGAGGTCCTGGAGATCGCAGTTGCTGTCGCCGCGCGGTCTCCGTGTCTGGAGCGTGTTCTGATACTGTTGCCTCTTTTCACCACTTACACAGCCCACTTCACAGAGAGCCCAGGCCTACCTGAGACCCAGGATGAGTAGCGATTAGCCAGAGGGGACAGAAGAAATCACAGGCAGTGTGCAGAGGACGTGGTGGTGGGAGAATGGGGCGGGAGCCCGAGGAGCCAAAGGGAGTTGGGGTTGGCTGAACTGTGGGCGGCACCCCTACCCGCCTTTGAGCTTGCTCACTAACTACCATTGGTGCTTCGGATGGTGCCGGCTTTCCTCTTTCTTCACCGAAACTGCCGGGGCTTTCTTTTTCATTTCTTATCTTTTCTGATTCTACTTGGCACATGTTTTTTCGCAGTCCTTCTTACCAGCTTTTTAGCGTCTTTTTAGTTTCACTGGAGGAGTCCAGCCTCCTGTGGGTTTAGTGTCTGTACTCTCCTGAGCCTGTAAAGACGACCTCCTTTTGAAGCTGCTCCTCTGGTCGTCCCCGAACAACAGTGCCTGTTATACCAGAGGTGGACACTGGGGGGAGTCTGTGCTCCAGCACACAATTCCTGTCTGGCACAGTGAGTGAATTTAAATTTTCTGTAAAGAAAGAGGAAAAGTATACTGGCTTCATTCGTGACTCAGACATTAGAATAAGAGTCAGCTTTTTCTCCTAACTCCCAGCAGTTTCTGTAGCAGGGCTTTTGGTGACAGACTTGGCTTTGATTGCTAACTTTTATTCAAATTAATTGTTAATTTTAAGCAAATTACAGTGCTTTTCTAGTCCTTGGCTTTCTGATCTGTAAGATGGAGCTAATAATAATACCTACCTTATATGGTTGTTGTGATAGTTAAATGAGGTAATGCATGATAAGTACTTGGCAGAATACCCTATACATAGTAAGCCACCAATGAACGTTAGCTGCTTTTGTTATTGTTCTTATTGTTGTCGCAGTTGATACCAGTTGTGGGGGAAATAGCAGATCCATGGGTAGCTCCCTCTCTAAGTTAACTGGACATAAGAAACTTCTGACCTGAATCAGCTTCCCGCTGTGGCTGGCAGCACCCTGTTCCTCCTGCAGAATCAAAGTCGCACATTCAGCAGCGGCACCCGGGCAGCGGTTTGCGCTGTTTCTCACACGGACGTGGGGGCCGCAGATTCTTACCTGCGAGGGTTCAGGCCTTGTGACCTGCTTTTTAGACCCTCCTTCGCCCTTGTTTATGTCGTAACTGACACAAGCAAGTCACACATCCGCATCTCACAGCCTTTGCTTGTTCTGTTCAGGCCAGCATACCTTCTTGTCTTCTTCCTCTAGCTCTCACCATTCTGCGCTTGAATCCGCGTCCTCTAGGAAGGCAGAGCTTTGGGTAAGGCCCATCGTCGCTCTTCCTTAGTATTTCTCACAGTCTTCCGCACGACAAGAGGCAGAGTGGTTGGCACTCACCAGGTACATGGCAGGTAGCATTAAACCGTTTCAAAGGCCCTGTATTTTCTCTCTTAGATGTAACTTACCAGCAGCCCAGACTCACAGCATGGTTTGGCGAGCTTCCCTACACTTACTCCAGAGTCACTATGGAGCCCAACCCGCACGTATGTTGGAATGTTGTTGTTGTATTGTATGGTATTGTAGACGATAAGCCATAAGTGTTGAGTCCTATAAAATAATAATAAAACGCTGGGCAGAGCTGCATGATGGTTCCTGGTGCAGAAAACCCTCGGGGCTCACACACGGAGTCTTTGCGCTCACTGCCATTGCTGTGCTTTTTGATCCAAAGACGAGAGAAAACTGGAGCTAAAGTAACCTGCGATCAGACTCCAGGACTGCAGGAAAACGAACCATTTCTTCTCCCAGGCTCCCGTCCTCCAAGTGTTCCTGGCGGTAGGCCTTCCACGTCCGCCCTGGTGCACATTTACCGTGGGCTGACATTGTAACGACTGGCCAGTGAGGTCAGAAGGTCTCTTCATTTTTCAGGCTCTTTCACCATTTGTGGGAAACGGTTGGTGTTTTTCTTGTTGACTTTGTATTTCTTCTGTGGCTGTACTTCTTAGCCTTCAGCTTATCGTTGCTTTGGCTGGTGTCTGCTGCTTTTATTTTTAAAAATTTCCATGACAGTAAACAAAGAGATTGTAGTATATAAATTAAACTTGTCCAGAGGATGCGGTTAAGATCCAAGAAATAGCTCCCTGTTTAGTCCCTGGAATATTGCCTTTGGCAAATAATATTATGCTTTATGGAAAAAGACTTTGAAGAAAATGGAGTTTTGCTTACAGCATTGGGATAAACAGAAATGTGACATGACACATTTCGGAGCTTCTAATAATTTATAATCATGAGCTACCACTTTACTGAAATGTTTATGGATGAAACATTGACCGGTGGCACGTGGCTTTTTCACATGAGAAGAGAGCTCGGTGCTTTGGTACATGTGGCACAGGGAAGTGCTGAGACTTTATATCTGAGGCTGATTTGGAAACATGAAGAGAATTGAATTAGGTCAATCCAGTGTAGACTGCTGGCCATGTTTCTGTCAGAGTTAATATACCTTTTTGTCAACAGTCATGGCAGATTAGTTGAGGATTAAACAGGCTGTGGGGAAGTTCTTTCTCATTCATTCTAGTTAATCTTTTAGAATACGATTTCTCAACCTTAGTATTTATGATTTTGGGCTGGAGAGTTCTTTGTTGTTGGGGCTGTCCTGTGCATTGTAGGAAGTTTGGCAGTTAATCTGACTTTTACCCACTACATGCCCAAGACACCTCTCACCAAGTCATGACAACCAAAAATGACTCTAGACATTGCCAGACACCTGCTGAGGTGAGCACAGTTGCCCCTGGCTGAGAACCGTTGCTTTGTAATAAACATAAAGCACATAAGATCTGCTACATGGAGTGGTCTTTCATGCTTGGAGAACATTTTGAAAACTCTTTTTGTTTTATTTATTCTTTTTTTAAAAGATTTTATTTATTTATTTTTAGAGGGAAAGGGAGGGAGAAAGAGAGGGAGAGAAACATCAATATGTGGTTGCCTCTCATGCACCCCCTACTGGGGACCTGACTGCAACCCAGGCATATGCCCTGACTGGGAATCAAACCAATGACCCTTTGGTTCACAGGCTGGCATTCAATCCACTGAGCCACACCAACCAAGGTCATTTTGACAACTCTTAAAGGAAATTCCTTTTAATGACAACCCTTTTATTATAATGTAAGTAATATGTTTATTATTGAAAATTTAGAAACTACAGGTAAGCATGAAGAATACTAAAACATTGGAAAATTCTTTCACCTGATGTCTTGGTTCTAGTCTTCATATATGTATGTGTGTGTGTATATATATACATACATATATACATGTGTATGTATACATACATACACACATGCATACATATATTTGGTGTTGAGTAATATGAGTTCTTTATAAATTTGGGGTATTAACCCCTCATCAGATGCGTCATTGGTTAATATCTTCCTCCATTTGATAGGTTGTCTTTTCGTCTTGTTAATGGTTTCCTTTGTTCTGCAAAAGCTTTTTAGTTTGATGTAGTCCCATTTGTTTACTTTTTCTTTTGTTTCCCTTGCCCTTGGAGATATATCAGAAAAAATATTGCTAAGAGAAATGTCGAGATTTTATTGCCTATGTTTTCTTCCAGGAGTTTTCTGGTTTTGAGTTTCACATTTAAGTCTTTAATCCACTTTGAGTTTGTTCTTGTATATGGTGTAAGAAGGCGGTCTAGTTTCTTTTTTTTAATGTATCTGCCCAATTTTCCCAACACCATTTATTGAATGTACTGTCTTTGCCTAAATGTATACTGTGTTTCATTTAACTATATCACTAGTATGTTTTAGTATCATTAAATATTCCTTTACAGCATCATACTTAATAGCTACATAGTATTCCATAGTCAATGTCTACTATAATTTATTCAAGAAAGCTTCTTTTGTTGGATATTAAGGTTTTCAAATTAGAATTCTTTACTTTGAATTCGGCTAGCTCATAACTTTGTCCTTATTGCTAATAGATTTAGTTTCTTTATATACCACCTTGAACAAAATCAAAATACATGCCCCTTTCTCATATTTTTTTAAGGGGAATTCACTAATGTGTATATATTTGTGTGTTGGGGATGCTTGTTTAATGTTAAAATTATTATCTCAAGCTCAGCATCCCATAGCACATGAGCAGATTCATTTGTAGGTTATTAAACTTCCTTTAGTCTTTGTTCAAACTGAATCTTACATGAACCCAATGTATGAAAATCGAAGAGAGCCGTGGCTGGCTGGGAGCCCACCGACTTGACCTTGCCTTTCTCCTATGGCAATCCAGGGGCACTGCCGGGCTACCTAGGACTCTGCAAAACTCTTTTTGAAATCCACTGAATGGGTCCTTTCACTTCTGTGATTCATATTTTCTCAGACTCTTTCCCTCAAATGTCTTTTAAGGATAGAATGTCTCCACTGAACAGTGAGGTGGTGCTGAATTTTAATTTAGACATTCAGTTCTGAGGAATCTGTATATAGAGTATTGGTTGGAGAGTCTAAATTAATCCTGTAGTTCATTATCCTCTTTTTTCCCCTTTCCTCCTTACTTCACCACCAAAAATAACCAAGAAAAAATATATAGCCACGTAGAAACATAATGCAAACTTGATGCTATCACAGCACTCAGTCCTTAAGCTGAAGTCAGGGAGGTGCTAATTAGCGTCTCAGTCACACTGCAGAAAAGCTGTCTTCCTCCTTCACATTCTCGTTTTTCCTGTTGAGTGTAATTCTAGCATCTGATCCTCATCCCCACGAAGTTAAGCTCGAAACCATAAAATAAATAGGAAATATGGCTCATTAACATTATTACGGAATTTCACTTTGAAATTTGTTCTCTTGAACATAGGTTAGTTTAATAACATTTCTGTTTTACTAACCTAAGTTTTTGTTTGTTCTTATTGCTGTTTATTGTTTTAAATCCTCTGGTTAGAATGTAATGCTAATACCCATAACAGGGGATCCCAGCTTTTGCCGTGGTTTCCCTCTCACAGCAAAGCCGAGCGATTCCCACGTGCGCTTCCCGGCCAGCGCTGCCCGACAGCGGCCGTGGGTGCACTTACTGGTCATGTTGTGCGTCCCTCCGCGGAGCACCCATTCCTCTGCTGCAGCCCCCGAACAGGGGCTTCTCTAATGTATCCGTTCTTAAAGCACAATCCGTGGACCCCTGGACTGGGCCACAGAATTCTTTCTGGAAGGCCACAAGGTCAAACTCTCTTTATGATGACACTGGAGGACATTTTTTCTGGGTTGAATTTGCACTCACAGTGGATAAAAAAGTGACGGTGGGTAAAACTTAGTTTGAATCAGGCATTGTCATCAAACTATACTAGAAACCGTTGTATTTTTCACATCTTTTTTTAAAAAAATGCTGGTTTCCTTTAAAAACATCCCTTGATGAAGCAGTAAACACTAGCTTTATTAAACCTCAACCTTTTAGTATGTGTCTTTTTAAGAGTTTGAGGAAGTGGAAAGTACGTGTGAAGCACTCCTGGTACAAGCCAAGTGTGATGGTTGTCGAGAAAAAACACTTGTGTGATTGTGTGTGCTGTAAGCTGAACTGGCTGCTTTCTCATGGACCTTTTTATTTTTTTGGAAGAACAACTGGCAGACGTATTCATACTTGAGCATTTGGCAAACATGTTCTCATAAGTGAATGAAGTGAGTGTCACTTCAAGAAAAACAATGAACAGGATTTAACTAATGATAAAGGTTGAGTGTTCAAGCAAAAATTAGAATTTTCGGAAAACTCATAACTGCCACCTCGAGGCTGGCCTCTTCCTATTACTTTGCCTTTTCTGATGAGATCCATGGTAATATGGATATGATTTTTTGATATTCTATATGAAATGTGTCAACGGTTAAAATACCTGCATACGCACTGAACCAGTATTTTCCAGATGACCAGTGCTTGATGTTACAGAATCGTGCAGGATTAAAGAGCTATTCAAAGTGCAAGATGGACCAGTGGATTTAAACGTAACAGAATATGAACAGTTTGTTCATACAGTTTTAGATTCCACATGGCAACTGACCTTTAAGAAATCAGTACTTGTTGCTCTGGCTGGTGGGGCTCAGTGGATTGAGCGCAGGCCCGCGCAGTGAAAGGTCACCAGTTTGATTCCCAGTCAGGGCACACGCCTGGATTGCGGGCCAGGTCCCCAGTTGGGGGCACATGAGAGGCAACCGATGGATGTATCTCTCACACATCGATGTTTCTCTCCCTCTCCTTCTCCCTCTCTTGCCTTCTCTCTAAAAATAAATCAATAAAATCTGAAAAAAGAAATTACTACTTGTTGAGTTATCAAAGAATATGTGTAATTATTTGAAAGGCTATGAAAGAACCTTCTCTCTTTTCTAATTACGTATCTGTGTGAAGGCACTTTTCTTTGTATACTTCCACAAAACAAATACTGTAACAGATTGAATGTGAAAGAAGATATGACAGTCAACTGTACTTTTAATTAAGCTGACATTAAAGAGATTTGCAAAGCAGTGCTGTTCTCACCAATTTTTTGTATTAGAAAATATAGTTCTTTTTTATAAAATAATATTTTGCTAACATGTAATGGGCTTGTTATTTTTAAACTGAATTAGCCAATAGCTTACATTCTTTCAGCTTTAATTTTAATATGGTGAATATCATAGCTGTAACCCATATACACAGAAGTTCTGTGGGTTCTCGTGGGTTTTGATAGTGTAAAAAGTTTGAGGACCACTGCCCGAAAGAAGTTCTGTAAGCGCTTGAGCTTTCTTGGGGGAAAGACATAGAACTCTAACAAGAATCAGTACAAGCTATGCTGCGTGCAGCTCCAAAGTACAACCCAGGGTCAGGGGTCATAGTGTAGACAGCGATTTCTGAAATACAGACTCCACGGATGAGCTCGTGCGTGGGAGGCAGGGTCGTGGATCTGTGTGAATCTTCTGTGCCTCCCAGGCCACCCACTGATCAAGGCCATGCCATGGTTCCATTCCGTAAGAAGGACTATTGTTCCCCATCAGGTTCTGTTTGTAGGAAGCTAGCCACTCTGGAAATATTAAATATCTTCTTTAAAAAAAGCAATTCTGCCATTCACAATAAAATAGGAATAGAATGAACGGAAGGCCTCCCAGCAAGAAAGTTGTTTCACTCCTTGGCCTAAAGTCCGCATTTGCTGGCCACCCGGCAGCCCCTCCGCGGTGCCGGCGAATTAGACGCTCTGCCCCACGTAGCGCCTTACTGACCAGCGAGGCTCCTTTCCCAGGGCCGTGTGTTTGACTTGGAAAGGATGAGCTGGGTAGATAGGCCTGGTCCTTGTGGCGTTGTTATAGTAAATGTAGCACTTTAATAAAGCTGCAGAGATCAGCTTGCTTCAAAATAGAAGTAGTGGGTGGGTAAACTGCCCTTCTTGCCTGCTGTTTTGTGCTTGTTCCTTGGCCCTGTTTACAATGTGACTGATTTTGCACTTTCTTTCTGTTTCTCCACACGGACCCCACCTGTGTCTCTGCTCCATTCCTTGGCCCGTTGATTGCAGTGGCATCCTGTGCTGCGCACACTGAAGAGCCAAATCGAAGAGAACACCGGCCACACCTTCAACTCCTTGCTCTGCAATCTTTACCGGAACGAGAAGGACAGCGTGGACTGGCATAGCGACGACGAGCCCTCGCTAGGGACGTGCCCCGTCATCGCTTCGCTCAGTTTTGGTGCCACGCGCACTTTCGAGATGAGAAAGAAGCCCCCGCCAGTGAGTATTCTTTTTTTTTTTTTAAATGTTCTTCCTCCTTCTTGTTATTCTGTGAAAAAAGTAGAGCTCCTATTTTCAGATTTAGAGGGTAGGAGTATGTGATTTGTTGCTGAAACATTTTGAACTGATTGCTAACCCCAAAGTGCCCATTCCTTCATTTACTTACCTGACAGATGCTGCCGGCCACGTGCCAGGTGCTGGGGGCTCATTGTCACCGGTGGAAAGGACAGACACAGTCCCTGTCCACATGGAGATGGGGATAGACAGATATTACTAATTACTCAAATAATTATAATTATGACGGATGCTCTAAGGAGGACTTACGAAGGGATGGCCCGAGCTAGCGGGGGCAAGAAGGGGAAGGAAGGAAGCTCAAGGAAGATGCTCCCGAGAAGCCTGGTTTTAAGTTCAGTGTTCTGTTGCCACGTTGCTGTGAGGTAGCGTCACATGCATCCTGATTGCCTTCTTAGCCTTTCCCTGAAATGCTGGTGACTCTGTAATTCTTTCAGAGGAACTTCAAGCCAGCTGTTCAAAGGTGGCGGCTGTCCAAGTTCAGGTGGAGAAGCAGTGACTAAAGTGACTGTATAATAACTTCACTTTTCCATGCCAGCTCTTTTGTGACATGACATTTGAGCAATCCAAGGCTGTTAATTTTTTAAATCAAGTATAGAAACCTTATGACTAAGATGAATAGAAAGATAGTAGGTACTCTAAGAAAAGAGCAAATCTCCAGCAAATTATCTTGTTTCCAGAGTTTGTGTCTTTTTCTAGCCAAGGTTCCCAATCGTTCATTTCCGACATTATACCAGACCCAGTCAGTGTGGCAGGCCTGCAAGGCTGTGTCCTGCACAGGACTTGATCCAGACCTCGTAATTATTATTAGGCCGTGCTCATGTCTGTCCCTCGTCAAATATACTTCTCTGAGACTGCAGTTAGTGGACTGAGCTGTTTTTCTGACGTATATTGGGGTTTCCAAGCATAGTTTTTTGAAGCATAATATGTTATATTGCATTTATGGCACTAAGTACCTTTCATTGGTATTTCCAGTGAGTTGGGTTTTCTTTGCTTCGTTTACACAGAAGCGTCGATCTGTGTGAGCAGGGGACTGCCAGTTGTCAGTGAGCTATTGCGTGAACCTGCCCCCTGCGCGCTTTGAGTAGCCTTCGGGTTTCCTTGGCAGACGGCCTTCCCACGTACCAGGGAACCACTCGAGAAGCAGACTGCCCAACCTTTGCCGTGTTCCTTTTAGGTCTGGCTGTGCGTTCATACATAGGCTTCCTCGCAGTTAAATCCCCAGTTCACACTTGGGAAGAATCATCTCGCCCTTAGTAAGACTCCTGTTATATGAACAGCAGAGACACACCGCATCTCCTTCTTAAATCCAGACCCTCTTCTCAAGCCAGGCGTCTGGAGCAGCAGCTGTGTGCTAGGTGTGGTCCTGGGAGCTGGGGCTGCAACGGTGAGTAAGATGAAGTCCTCCTCCTCCTCCTCCCGTGATGCAGCACGGGCTCGTGCCGTGCCTCCCTCCCGCAGGCGTCCTTCCGTCCTTCCTCCCGCAGGCACCCTTCCGTCCTTCCTCCCGCAGACGTCCTTCCGTCCTTCTCACTGGCAGAAAAGCTGTGGCGTGGCCAGTGTAATCTGTGCTGTCGGCGTCATCTCTGTTCTTCGCAGTTACTTTCTGTGTTGCCAAGTATTTAAGTATTCATTTGCCGTTTCTTTACCCATGTACCTTTACCACCATCCCCTTCTTAAAAACTCTTCTTGGCCTATGTATAGATTGAAATTTAAGAACTTTCAAAGCGTACTTTCTAGATAATTAATTGAACTGTATAGGCCGTTTCTCACTAGCGTTAAGCATGACAGTGTTCCGGTGCCCAGAACACCTCCACTCCTTTCACCTCCAGGAAGCTGGGGGTCCTCATTTACCGATATGAAACAGTCCCGGTGATCAAGAGCTGTCTCTTGGTAATATACTTCAGTCATGCTGCAGGTTAATGCATGCATGGAGAGCGTAACTATCACACAGCGTTGTTCCCGGGGCAACTGCTTGGAACAGAATCTCTATTTAAGAGGGCGACTGCCCACACTGCAGCTTCATCTTCTCAAGGCTTCCTGGAGTCTGTTTTGATGACTTCAGGGAAAGCACAGGCCATGAAACACAGAGTGTGGTAAAGGCCCCTTAATTGTCTGCCAGCAGCAAGGGAATCTTCACGATAACTACAGTAGCTGATTTGATAAATACAAATCTAATGAGGAAGAAAATTTGTCTGACATCTTGAAACAATGTTGGCCGAGGAAACGGATTGGGGAGGAAATAAAAATATGTCAGTACCCCAGGTTATCGGCTCTGGTAAGTTTTGGCTTCCTGCGCAGTCTTAGCTGTGATTGAATTGGTTGCAATTGTATGTGCCTTCAACTCTGGCTTTCGTTTAAGATGGGGAAATTGAATGCTAATATATTTGAATTCTAATCATGCATAAGTGAACACAGTTTAAAATGATAAGAGGACCCATGATTAAACTTTCGGAAAGACTCCTTCCAGTTTCTGTAGCAGATGAAAACCTGGGCTCTGCAGATCTAGCTAAACGAGAAGTGCAGAAGCCTTTACTTGAGTTGACGGCCTTGGAAATGTGTCTGGAGTACATCACCTCCATCTTACCATAATGATCCCTTTCTCGAGGATTGAAAGGAAATGGTTACTGCAAGTCTTTGTCGACTTCTAGTTGAGCTCCGGCGGTGGCTCTGAGGACATGACTCACAGCCTGACGACCCGAGGTAAAGCGTAAATCAGCACTGTCAATCTGGCTAGTCTTCTGTGTGGGGTTTGTAGGAGTCTGACTTCCTGTAACTCCCCGGCACCCATCTCAGTGTGCCACTATAGATTGTAATTTTTCTGTCTTTCATCAAGACGTTTAGAGTGTGCCAGAGGTTGTCACAGGGAGTCTCTTTCAAAATCCAGTTGGTTTTAACCTGCCAGAAGAGGAGCTAATATCTGTCTGACTTGAGTCAGTTTCTCCTCTGAAACTGACATAGAAGAATAGTGAGATTTCCTGTGCCTCATTCAAATATGCACTATTGAGACAGAAAAGCACCTGCTTGGGGACACTTTCAAAGAGAAATAGTCTTTCTTTCTTTTTCACATTCAGACTCCTCCACCCCGGCAGCAGCTGCTTGTTTTGGTCTGGCACCTTAAGCAGATCTGTAGCCGCGGAGCTGAAAGCCGCCCCAGTTCCACACATTGCATCCCTAACAGTTTCTCCCTGTGCGGAGATGCTAAGGAGATCTTTGTTCCCTGCGCATCAGTGCCCCTCTGATTCATGCAGTTGGCTCGGCCAGCTTCACGCATGCATCATCCCTAGGATGAAACAGTGCACTTTTCTGAGATGCCAGCCCCTCCTCATTGTCCTGTAGTCCAAGCCTGTCAACTCTGCTCATTCATTTTGATTTTAGAGTACGTTATTGTTCCCTGTAATGATAATAAAGTGCATGGGGGCTTAGTAAACCGGCCTGATCTTGCTCTTCCACTCAGACCACCCCCTCTTTTGTTAATTCGGTTAAAGACCCGGTGAAAAGCACTGTATCTGTCTCCTGGCCGATGTCAGGATATACTGTCTGAAGACAGAAGTAAGGCTTACCAAATATGCCTACCTCAGCTGACATGTTTTGGAAATCAAGAGTCTTTTTTTTTTCTACCAAGCTGAGTTTGTTAAAGCTTTTCTATACTCCTTGTCCCAAATGCGGTTGTACTTTTGAGGCTACATTGTGTCCCTGCTGTAAAGATTAGTCTGGTTATTTTTCCAGCTAGCTTTAATTCCATCCTGAAAAACAAGCTGGAAGGGGAACTACAAAAGCCATTTGGCAGGCTGCTATTTCTCTGTCGGTTACCCTGGAAACCGTGATGGCTGAGTTGGGGGGGGTATTAGATAATAGCAGGAAGTTTGTGATGCGCTGGAGATTTAGATGCCAGAGGCCTTGTTTTGCTAGCATGTTGCTCATGGGTAAGGTCTGTCCTTATCAGCTGGATGCTGAAAAGGTGAGGGGCTTCTGTCCACCGCAGGGTGACTGAGTTGAGGTACGTTAGGCATTTCTGTAACCGCCCCTCCCTCTAGCACCTTCTGAAGGATGTGAACCCTGTTCAGGTCACCAGGAGAGAGGGTCGCAAACCAGTTGTAATGGTAGAGGCTCCAGAGCGCCCAGAGAATTGGAGTTCCTAGTACCCCTCTTGCTAACTGCTTTTATACGCACTGCTGGGAAGAGTGGAGGATAAAAAGGTCAGTTCGATCATAAATATGGACATATTTCCAGGACTTTAGAAGAAAAGAGGATATTGGAATCCAAAATACTATAAGACTGGCTAGCCGAAGTTTGAAAACTGGGTAAACCGTGTGCAGCATTTCGTGGGGTAGTGACAACCAACCTCCGCCCAGCCAGTGTCCCCACCCCTGCTTCTGTGCCTGTCATCCATGTGCACTGGGCCATCCCGACCGCAGCATCTGTCCTGGGAAATTACAAGAAATGCTTGAAAGGAACCGTTGATAACCATTGTCTTTTTAAAACATACCCTAATGAAATTGAGAAAATCAAGTTTTGTTTCCCGTTTCTGTCACTGATACTGGTAAAAAGCACTTATCTGCTTCATTTATACTTACTCCCTTTTTGTAAATGGGGATGGTAATTGGTAGCTCCTTGATGAGAGTAACAGAAAAGTTTTCCCAGGAAAGGCACTATGAAAGTTGTTGCAGTAATGAGTGAATTTCTAAGCTGTTATAAATGGTAGATTCCGTGGTGACTTTTAGATGTAGAAATTGAAAAGGGAAATGAACAGCAGTGAATCTCAACTCCAGGATTCCCTCGGCCTGTGTGAAGGCATTCACTGGGGGAGGAGAGGGAGACTTGGGGAGAGAAAAGTGGCCTGTGGATCAGGAATGGTGATGAGGTTTTTCAGCTCCTGTCTCTAGGGTCATTTATAAGTGGGAGGGGTGGGGTGAGTGAGGGAGTGGGTAAATGCACGTGTGCGTCTTCAGGCGGATGGTCCTGGTGGGACTTGAATTCTCTTCAGACTTGACATCCGCTGGGGGTTGGAATCATCCTTTGCTTCCTCGGGGCCGCACTCAGGCTGGAAGCCACGCTCCGACGGCCACTGGGTGGAATGAATCTTTGCAAAGAGCCCTCCGGTTTTGTGCCGTCGGTAACAGTACTTTTAGTCTCAGGAGAGCAGCCTTTTCCCAAGTCACTTGTCATGTTTGTCACGGTTGGGGATGGGGTCTGCTTACTAGCTTGAGTTTTTTAGACCTTGTGCCAACGGTAGGGTTTTTCCTCCCCCTTCGCTGTACTCATGGGAATTAATCCTGAACCTTCCGGCGATTGTCGTATCTTTCACAAGTCACGTTTTCGTGGCGGGCGACGGCTTAGCTGATGTAGGAAGGAGCTCGGTGAGTTTGGAGAAGAAGAAGGATGCCCCACGCTGGAGTAAAGCGGGCACGTGAGGAGAGGACCAGGTGATGGGGTGGGGAGTGTGCGTCAGAGCCAGGCCGTGCAGGCACTCACGAACCTCACGAAGGAGTGGGTTTTAAGCACATCAAAAAGCCATTGATGTGTATTAATCAGAAGAGGGACATGCTCTCATTGGTCATTTTACCAGCTCCCTTGTTACTGTGTGGAGCCTGGACTAGAAAGGAGCAAGAGTAGAAGCCAGTCGACAGTTAGGAGGCTGCTATACCTTGCACATCCCTGGGAGCAAGGCAGAGAAGGAGAGCAGTCGGTGGAGCTGTGAGGAGCAGAGTTTTTAAGAGAGGCATGGGAGTGATGGTCTGAAAGAGTCACGGAGTGTATCACTTGAAAAAGTCTCAGGGAATTTGGAGTCTTCTGGGGATAGCTCGGTTTCAATTAGGACAGGGATGTGTAGAGGGAACCTCAGAGCACACGAGGCTGAGAGGACTTAGGTGCATTTGCTTGTCACAGAGTAGGGATCTCAAACGACACAGTAGGAGTACAGGAAAGGGAGAGTGGGGAGGGATCACGTTTGACCCCGCTGTGTCCGGGACCGTCCAGGGTGAGTGTTCTGCTACCGGCAGACGCCTGGAGAAGGTTGCCCGTTTGCCGGTGACTGGGGTCAGCTGATGTCTGGATGGTGCAGTATGTTCTCATGGACTCTTAGAGCAGGGAGAGCGTTTGTTTCCGGTGCTACCGTCTTAGGTCAAAACTCTTTTGAGATAACAATTCCTTTAAGTTGTGTTTCTTGGAAATGTTGTATTACCAAGACCGGAATCTTCACCACGCAAACTCTCTGATTTCAAATGTTTAGTCCGATTAAATGATTTAAATCCGTTTAGTGGAGCTGAAGTGACTCTGACAGTGAGTGTAAAGCCAAGTTTGTTTTTGCGTAAATTTAGAAATTTCTCATTCGTGTCCTGCCCCCAGCAAACACTGTCAGCAGGTGTGTCACACTGAACTGCACTTGCCTTTGACGTGGCCAGTCCAGAAGGGAAGATGGAGCCCCCGTCGCAGGCCCGTCTGCAGTGCTGAGTTGCGGTGCCTGCGGAGAGAGCCGCCGCCGCTGCAGAACGCCGTGCGCCGGCCTCCCAACCCTCCTCCATGCGAGAGGGAGGCACTGGGTGTGCCCGCGTGGGGCGAGGGACTGCTCGCACCGGGCCCTGCGCCTAGTGTTCTCACTCACCTGCTAGAACCTTCCGTGCCAGATCAGTGCCCAAAATCAGGAATGAGTCTAATAAAAACCCAAAGATTTATTTTGGCAAGTGAGTTTAAAACCATTTTGAACAGATAACCTCAGTGATTTCAGATCTCTGCTTTTTCAGCCAGCCGTGTGCTGTAGCAGATCTTATTTCAGAAACAGCTGCTTCTGTTTTTAAAGTAATGTATTTCAGATCGATGTGGATGGTATCATTTAAAGTGTGGTTGAGTCAGCAGAACAACTGTGGAGATGACTTTGTAGGGTCCTAGCTCTGTTGTCTTTCTGTAATTTCCATAACTAATATGTTTGTTTATGTCAGATTTTAAAAATACGTTATTACTGTGGACAGGAAGTCCAGCTGTGCTCTTGTATTTGCGCTATAGAAACCACTTTGCAGTCCAAATATAGCTGCAGGCTTAGATGAACCACCGAGCAGTCTAGAAGCCAGCCAGGTTCTCAAAGGCAAGACATCACCACAATTTGGGGGGAAAAGACTGAAGAATGGCTTTCAAAAGGGAGGACATTGTTGGCAGAGTCCTGAGTTGGCAGCCAGGGCAGATAAAGGGACAGCTGGCCATCATCAGGTTAAGTAGCTGTGGCACAGGCTAGCATCTAGATCGTGAAGTACTTCGGTCTGCAAGCAAAGCCTTGACCATCGTTCTCAAGCAGCTGCACACGTATGTGATTCTCGGACCGCAGAGTTAGGGAATTCCTTGTTGTGCCTGTTACCATCTCGAGGAAACCCGCTTCCTGACCATGCAGACATTCCAAGTAACATCTTATTTACTTCTTGTTTTCGAAGCACAGATTCTGGTGTAAGTTTTCTCTATCTGCAATTCCCCTTTGCTCACAATTCAACTCACTCCTGAAGTACCTGCTCTCTGGTGCATCGTCCCCACTCTGCTCCTGTTCCGGTCGCGTGGACATAAAGAGCAAGTCCACGGGCCTTTGCTCAGTCGCCGCGCCCTTCCTCCTCGTAACGCTGGACACCGAGGCCCATCACCTCTCTGCCTGAAACTCGGCCTTCTGCTAGCTGCTGCTTCTGTCTCCTCTGGCTTCCGAAATACCGTGTTACCTTTGTTATTCTCATACTTTGCTTATTGCCACCTCTCTGCCCCCTTTGAAGTTTTTTCTTTTGCCTTCAGCCCCTTAACTATGTTCAAGATGATCTTTGATTTTGTTATCTTTGACTGTGTTTCTTTTAGGAGATTATAAACTGGCAATGGAATGTAACCGCAATTGGCCAAAGTCCATTTCTGTCTTCTTACGATGTCCCCGGCATTCAGTCGTGTGTGTGTGTGTGTGTGTGTGTGTGTGTGTGTGTGTGTTGCACGTGCATTTACATGGATGAGTAAATAAGTAAGATCTCATCTGTCCTTACGGCGCCAACCATTCCTGCTGTGGTTGGGGTGCGTTCCGAATCTCTGCTCCCCAGCTTTGACCTTTATCTCGAGTGCCGGTCATCACTTTCTGCGTGTTCATGAGACGTGTTCACTTACAACAGCACTTGTAGCTTCTAACTTGAAATCCTAAAATCACATTATTGTTCTCTGAGAAAAACCATAATTCCACCTGCTGAAAAGTCCATTTACGTTCATGATCTCACTGTTCTCTTGGTCAGGTTAAAAACGGGAATTATTTTCAGTTCTTTATTGCTGTCTTATTTTAAGTGTTTCGTTTCCAAAATTTTCTTAGTTCTCGGACTGTCGGAAGAACTCATCCCTCTCACAGTGCCTGTCTGCATCCCAGGCTCTTGGTACCACAATGACCTTTACACCCTGGTGTCCACAATTCCAATCTTTTTTCTCCCTCGGTTTTGTCTGATGCCCAGATGCCAGGTATTTTCAAAGCAGTTCATGTTCTCTCTCTCTCTTTCTTCTCTCCATCCCCCGACAAATCCTAACTGAGCATCTATCATGTGTCGGGTACTTGTGCCCGACTCTGGAGCTGTAGCAGTGAGCATGGCAAATATGGGCCCTGCCCTCCTGGGGCTCACAGGAGCTGGACAGTTGTTAGGTGAACAGAGAGAAGTAATGATCCTGAGCTCTGAGTTTGGACTTTGTTCCAAGTGCAGTGTGAATAAATGAGGTTGTGACACGCTCTGGTTTCCACTGTAAGAGGTCACTCTGGCTGCAGTGTGAAGAATAGTTTGGGGAGACGCAAGAGCGGGAGGCGCAGTAAAACATGCTTGCAGTGTCCTCGGTGGGGGGCTGCTGGTTCGGACTAGGAAGGGGGCAGTGGAGTTGAACAAGTGAAGGAATCTGATGTATGTTTTTGAGGGAGAACCGTCAGAACTTACCAACGGTGAGTGAGGTGGTAATTGTGAGGGTAAGAGTCAGGAATGACTCCCAGGTTTCCTGCTTGAGCAGTTGGTGGATGTAGGTGCTGCTCTGTCAGATGGAGGAGGAGTGGGTATTTTTGCATTTGATTTTGGCCTTAAGGAAAATTTGTAGAGAGAATCAAGAGTTCCTTCTCCGTGCTAGACTTGAGATGCTTGAGACTTTCAGATGTAAAGTAGGCCGTTGGCTAAGTCTGGAGGTCAGATGACAGGCCTGTGCTGGAGATGGCATTTGGGAATCGTCAGAATAACAGCAACGACCACGGAGTGACAGTGATCGATAACGTGTGTGTGTATGTGTGTGTGTGTGTGTGTGTGCGCGCGCGCGCGCGCGCGCATTGACTCCGCACCTGGCTCTGTTCCAAGTTCTTTACACGTAATGCTCCCATAGCCTTGTGAAGTTCATGCTGCTGTTGTTTACCCCCATTGTACAGAAGAGGAGGCCGAGGCAGTGTTAAGTCGTGTGCCTGCCCAACACGGCTCAGAAACAGTTGAATGAACGGGAACTAATAATACAGACACTCCGTGAAGCATTGTCATTCCGGGCGAGGGAGTAGGGAGAAGGGAGCAGAGAGCCAAGACAGAGCTCTCTGCTTTCATCGCTTTGTTTTCCAGCTCAGACATCTTTATCTGCTCCTCCTGAACCAATGGGTACAGTGTCAGCTCCTTAGCCAGACCGTCAAATTGTCACATAATCTTTGCTCAGTGTACTTTGGTTTCTCATTGCCCCTGTGTGATTGCACCGTTCTGCTAAATGGTCTCTTTGCTCCTTAGGCCTGCTCTCCACCTTCTCGTTAACTTAGGTCCTTCCGGGCGTCAAGGGCCCACAGGGGCCTCGGGGCCTGCCTTGGGGCCTCCAGGGCAGGCACTAATAATAGCAGCCACTTGTCAGGAGCTTCCTGTGAGCTTGGGAAATGAGTAGCAGGCTCCTATTTTGCTCATTTGTGTTTTGTTTTTGTAAGTGTCTTTGTAGTAAAAAGATGGAACATTTTTTAGATAAGGAACTTATCTGTGGGATCAGGGATGACGTGGAAAACCAGCTGTCTCCTTGGTGACTGAGATCACTCATCCAGAAGCATATTTTTCTTTCAACGGCCTTTTCTGGCTGAGTCGCGGTCGCACGTGATTATTGAAGATGAAGAAGCGTGTGTGTCCTAAGCGAGCTCTCGGGCACTGCCATGTGGAAGGGCCCAGGGAGCGTCAGAGAAGCCCAGCAGAGGCCAGGCAGGATGTCATGACAAAAGATGACAAAACGTGGGCACGAAAGGGGGAGTCGTGGGTTGGGTCCATCAGCAGCGCAGCTGGGTGGCTCTGGAGCTGAATCTGGTCTTCGGACTTCTGTATATACTATCCAGTATTTTTAAAGAAACTGAATTATTTGCCAAAACTTGTACCTCAGGACATTTAACATAAAAATTCCACTTACCAGCTTTCCTGGAAAACCCAGATCGAGCTACACTGGGGGCACCGGGAGCTGGAGTGCAGAGCAGCTCCCCCTGTACACGGGCTTGGCACTCTGACCCTCCACGGTCCCCGCTACACTGGGGTGCACTCGCCCACACCCCTCATTTGTGCTCCTGCTGGTGTTCCTGACGCTTACAGTACAGTCAGGATGCCTTATAATTAGGACAGGAAACCCTACAGGATTTCAGAAGGAACAGAGGCCACTTTGGAGAGCACAGTAGAGTGGAAATTATACGGGCTTTAGAGCCAGGCAAATATAAGTTCAAGTTCTAGTCCTGCCTGCCTCCTGCCGGCCTTTTGCCTTAGAAACGTGCTTTCCTTCCAGCTCCCTCGCCTTAGGAAGAATGAACAATATAATATCACCTCCCTTACAGGATTGTCGTGAGGATTAGCGGTAATGTTATTAATAGTACCTAACAAGCCTGGCACCTGAGCAACAGGCGCCACGGTTGATCCTGTTCAAAAAGTCCAGCGAGTTCCTTGGTTAAGTACCTGGAAATTGTTGTATAAAAGAAGTCTGGCCGAGGTGAGGGGGCAGGCGGGGGAGAGAAACAACTCCAGGTGGATTAAAGAATTAAATCTAAAACATGTAAATTCTTTTTTTCTTTTTTTAACTAAAAGGAAATGCAGTTGTATATTTAACTTTCCTCAGGGTGGGAAAAGACTTTCCAAGCATACAAATTGTGGAGGAGAGCCCTGGATGGGTGGCTCAGTTGGTTGGGGCATTGTCCCCGCACTCCAGAATGTTGAGGTCAGATCCTAGTCAGGACAAGTACAGGAGAAGTACAGGAACCAATCAGTGTTTCTCTCTCCCTCCCTCCCTCTCTTCCTCCCTCCCTCCCTCTTCCTCTCCCTCCCTTCCTCTCCCTCCCTCCCTCTTCCTCCCACTCCTTCCCCCTCTCTTTCTCCCTCCTCCCTCTCTCTCTCTTCCTCCCTCCCTCTCCCTCTCCCTCCAAAATCAATAAGCATGTCCTTAGGTGAGAGTTAAAAAAACTGCAGAGGAAAGCCAAAGAAAGGTCGGTAGAGTTGATTCTAAAAAATGGGCTACTCTATGTTAAATAGCAAAGACACAGAGGGCACATAGCAGATGAGAAGATATTTGCTGTCGTAAACACGGAAGGCAAGTAGAAAATGAGAAAGTATGGCAGACAGAGGCAAAATATGTTACTCCTGGTGGTTACAGATCAACAGGAAGAATGTCAACGTTTCGTAGAGCCGCAGACAAAGCGGAAACATGGACAGAGTCCACGGCAGAAGAAACGCGAACAGCAAGTAGGCGTGTGGAAATTTGCTCATCGGGGCTGGAAAGAGCGCTGTTTGAAGACTGAGTTGCCGTTTCTCCCTGACTTTTCTCCTCGTCGCCAGGTGATTGCGTTCGGGATGGGCCATGTGGCCAGAAGGTAGGCACTCTGATTTTTCACGATGAATCGCTCGTTGCCACGACCTTCTTAAAAAGGCAGTCTGGTAGTAGAATTCAAAGTGCCTTAAAGCCCACGCCCTTGGATCCTGTAATTCCATTTTGAAGAATATATCCTGGAAAGAGACTCAGAAATATTTTGTCCAAGATCTACATGCAATAACATTTTCTTTTCTTTTTTTTTAAAAAAGTACCTGCGTCTGAACATTCATTCTCCACGCGTGTGCGTCACTGCCATGCCCTCACGACCAGCACTGTGCCTGACGCAGACAAGTAGTCGAAAATACTTGTGAGGTCAAAGAAGGAAGGGTGTGTTCAGACAAAGGAGTATCAGAGAGCCAGATTTTTGAAATACTGTGTGTTTAAAGACATAGAAAAATGCTCACGGTGTAGTGTTAAAATGTAGAGTACATGGTTATGTATATAGACTATTCCTGTATGTGTTGCATGAATTCCGAGTGCTAGGATTACAGGTGATTTTTATATGTTCTTGGTGCTTTCCCTCAGCCATTTGGCACATATTTCTTTTTTTTTTTTTAAGATTTTATTTATTTATTTTTAGAGAGAGAAGGGAGGGAGAAAGGGGTATGGTTGCCTCTCACATGGCCCTCACTGGGGACCTGGCCCGTAACCCAGGCATGTGCCCTGACTGGGAATCGAACCGGGACCTTTTGGTTCCCAGCCTGTGCTCAATCCACTGAGCTACACCAGCCAGGCTTGGCACATGTTTCTTAATATGTGTGATAACTGGAGACTTCCGGCAAGATGGCGGCATAGGTGAATGTGCCATGCCTCCTCGCACAACCAAAGAAGGAAAAAACCAGAAATTTACCCAACCGAAAACAGCCAGATCTGACAGAAAATCGAATTGAGAGGAAGTCCGACAACCAAGGAATTAAAGAAGATACATTCATCCAGTCTGGTGAGCCCAGAGGAGCAGGGCAGAGGGAGAGCGCTGGGCGACCCCGTGGCGAGCTGGTGAGCAGACAGCAGGACCGTGCGGTTGGAGGGGCGGTTCCCGTGGGGCTGCAGCACACCCAGACGGGTGCCTGACCTAAGCGCGAACAGCGCCCGGCTCATCTGGACCCAGCGGGGCCAAGACTGGTGGACCGGGCAGGTCCGCATTCGTGGGCAGACAGACCGGGAGAGAAAGCAGGGTGCAAGCCATTGGCGCAGATTGAGAGCACCTGTGGGGGTGGAGTCCGCGGCGGGAGGAACTATCAGCCTCACAGGAGAGTTCATTGGGGAGGCCCACAGGGGATTGGAGCTGTGCAGCCCATCCACCGACCCCGGAGCGACCCCCGGAGCCAGCTCAAAGGGGCTTGAATTGCTTGCAGGAGGCGGTGTGGGTGTGGAGAGCGGAGGAGGCGCCATTGTGCTCTCAGGTCCCGCCCCCACAGGCTACGTCACAATACAGCGACCGTGAGTTTCCCCTGCCCAGGTGAACTCCAAGGCTCCACCCTCCTTACAGTAACAGGCTCACCGAGGGGAAAAAAAAATGGCCCAAAGAAAGGAACAGATCAAAGCTCCAGAACTAACCGACCAAGAGATAGCCAACCTATCAGATGCACAGTTTAAAACCCTAGTAATCAGGATGCTTACAGAATTTGACGAAAAATTATCGAAATTGCTTGAACAAATGAGGAGAGATCTACAGGGAACCAATAGGGATAAGAAGGAAACTGGGACTCAAATCAACAGAGTGGACCAGCAGAAAGAAAAAAACATCCAACCAGAAAAGAATGATGAAACAAGAATTCAAAAAACGGAGGAGGGGCTCAGAAACCTCCAGGACATCTGTAAACGGCCCAACATACGGATCATAGGGCTGCCAGAAGGAGAAGAAGAAATCCAAGGAATTGAAAACTTATTTGAACACATAATGATGGAGAATTTCCCGAAGCTGGTAAAGGAAATAGACTTTCGGGAAGTCCAGGAAGCTCAGA
>PVJI01013484.1:0-47569 GCA_004026765.1 Micronycteris hirsuta
TTTTTTTTTAAGATTTTATTTTTTTTTTTATTTTAGAGAGAGGAAGGGAGGCAGACAGAGAGGGAGAGAAACATCACTGTGCAAGAGAATCATCCATCAGTTGTCTCTTGCATGCAGCCAAACAGGGATCCAGCCTGCAAACCCAGGCACATGCCCTGACTAGGGATTGAACAAGCAACCTTTTGGTTTGCAGGGTGATGCCCCTTGCACTGAGCTACATCAGTCAGGGCAATACTCTTATTTTTACAAATCATTCTAATGATGATATTTTATTAGACTAAGTCCGAAGATATAACTAGACTCAAGATTTCAAATTTGTGCAAACCTGTGGTTACAACTAAAAGCATTTGCTTAAACAAGCAGCAATGTGGCTATTTGTCTATCCAAACAATTCAAATTGTTTTTAATATTGAATTATGAAAATTTTCAAACATACAGCCTGTTTAAGAATTTACAATGAACATATTTTATTTATATTCATCACCATTCATACTATAATTTACTTATTTGTTTTATCACACATTGTTCTCTCTTTATCCATCAATTAATTTACCTTGTAAGTTCTGCATATCAAGGTTCTACATATAATCTCTGTCCTCTCTAAGTACATCAACATGGATGTCATTAACTGGATATCATGGAAGTTCAAAGGGTTTTTTCTTTTGATGTAACATTTATGTACAATGAAATACAAAAATTCATTGCATTTTAGTGTTTATATGTGTAACTCCAAATTTCTATTAAGACATAAAAAATTATCAGTTAGTAAGGCACCTCTTGCTCCTTCCTTGTCAGCTTCTCCTATGGGAAAGTGCCATTCCCATATTTTACACTCTTGGCCAGTTTTACTGATTTTTTAAAGAAAGTCCTATCATGTGAATTATATGGTGCACAGTCATTGTATATAGATTCTTATGTTCAGCATTAGGTTCCAAAGATTCATCCAAGTTTTTGGACAGATCAGTATTTCATTCTTTTGTATTTCTGAGTAGTATGGAATTATATGAATAGACAACAGTTTGTATATGCATTTCTCTATCAAGAGCCACCTGGGCTCTCTCTAGTTGCTGACTATCATAAGTAAAACTGCTATGCACATTTATGCACAAGTCTTTTCTGCCTATGTATTTTCATTTCTCTAGGCTAAGTACCTGAAAGTGGACTTCCTGGGTGAAAAGAAAAAAACAAAAACAATGTATTCCCTTCTCTATACCAGCTAAAGGAAAAAGCTGCTTCACCTTTCCTGCTCAAAACAAACTTCTAATACCAAATGTGTGGATTTTTTTCCCCTCACATTAAGCAATTCTCCAATTCTCCGAAACACACTGGGTATCCTAAAATTCTATCTGGTTCTGAGACTATCTAGCTGGGTAAGTACCAGATTCCACGAGTTCAGGACTCAGTTCCATAAGACTGCCCCTCCCCACAATTTCAGTTGCCAATAGCAAGTCAAAGTTGTCCCCTGTGTTCCTAACTGACCCGCAATAAACTGAAGGTTCCCATGACTCCCTACACAATTTCAGTAATTCTCTAGAACATATTTCGGAGCTCAGGAAAATGATTTATTTACTACATTACCATTTTATTATAAAATGTATAACTCAGCTAGAGGGAAGGGATGCATATTGCAAGTTTGTGGAAAGGTGGAGAAGCTTCTCTGCTCTCTCTGGGCACGTTACTCTCCTGGCACCTTCCCATGTTCACCAATCTGGAAACTCTCTAGAACCTGTTAGTTAGGGTTTTTATGGAGTCTTATGTTGTGAGCATGATTGATTAACTCAACGACCCTTGGTGTTTCAATTGATTCCCAGCCCCTCTCTTTTCACAAAGGTCTGAGATTGGGTTTGAGAGTTTCAACCCTCTGATCCAAGAGCCAATTTCTTTGGCAACCAGCCCTTATCCTTAAGGGCTTTCCAAAACACCTCATTAACGTAAACTCATATGTGTTTACAGGGGTTTGTTATGAATATTGTGACACCTTTATCACTTTAATCACTTAGGAAATCCCCAGGATTTTAGGAGCAATGTGCCAGGAATGAGGACAAATATGCACTTTGCATTGTAAATAATCCACAATATCATCTTGGGTTTTAGGATAAGTGCATGATTAGTTTTATAAAAAAACTGTCAACATTGTTCCCCCCAAATGAGCACTATTTTACATTTCCAGAAAATGTGTCTGAGAATTCATATTGCTCCACATCCTTGGCAATACTAGATATTATAGGTCTTTTTAAATTTTAGTTATTTTTGATGGTGTGTAATTGTATAGCTTTGTGATTTTAAATTACAATTCCCTGAACAGTGTGCATTTGAGAATTTTTTTAAGTTCTTATTGATCATGCACTTCTAAAGTGTCTATTCACATATTTTTCTCATTTGTTTAATTTAAAAATTAATTGATAGTTCTCTATGTCCTGTATACATACCAGTACTTATTCAGATATGTAGTTTGCAAACATTTTCTTCCAGTTTGGGCCTTACATATTCGTTTCTTCATGATTTATTTGAATGAGCAAAATGATTACTTTTAATGAAGTTTAGTTTTCCATTTTTTATGCTTATTTATTTCTGTGACCCATTTTATGTTTTGTTTTTATGCCAAGCACAAAAACGGTCTCTTATATTTTCATTTAAGTGTTTTACCATTTCACTGTATATTTATGTCTATATTTCATTATGATTGTGTGTGTGTGTGTGTGTGTGTGTGTATACAGTAAGTGGTCTCCTTCCATAGAGTTAGCCCATGAGACAGCCTTGGATTATGAGCAGAAGTGATGTGTAACATTTTAGGTAGATGTTCTTAAGAAGCAAATGTGCTTCTCTACCCTCTCTTTTCCTTCTTATTTTATTTTATTTTTAAAGATTTCATTTATTTATTTTTAGAGAGAGGAGAAGGGAGGGAGACAGAAAGGGAGAGAAACAGCAATGTATGGTTGCCTCTCACATGGCCCTCACAGGGGACCTGGCCCGCAACCCAGGTGTGTGCCCTGACTGGGAATCGAACCGGGACTGTCTGATTCCAAGCCCACACTCATCCACTGAGCTATACCAGCCAGGGCATCCTTCTTATTTTATTGATGCAGATAGATATTATGATATTGGAAGGTGCTCTAAATATAGTAGGGTCACAATATATAATGAAACTGAGTTTCTAAATCACCCTTTAGAAGAGATCAATTTTCAATTTGGAATTTTCATGAATGAGAAATTAACTTATATCATGTCTGAGCCATTATATGTATTTGGATTTGTTCATTATATAATGGGGTGCTGAGCTAGAGGTCTTCCCCCAAAATCCCAAAGCCTGCACAGCTATGACAGAGGGCAGGTGGAGGGGGGGTGGTTAGGGCAGGGGACCAGGACCATTGAGAATTACATTGCATATCTAAAGAACTTGGCCAGTGTTTTAGTAATGGAAAAAACTGTGCCTGCCAAGCTCAGAGCCACAGAAATGGGCAGGACTCTAACCCATGATGCATTGTGTCCAGAGGGCTTTCCGCTGGGCCATATTTGCCTGGACTAACAATGGCTGCCAAGAAAGCAGAAGAAACCAGAGTGCTGGCAGGTGTAACCCAGTGTGGGAGGAGTCAGAAATGGGGTTACTGAGAAAGATCCATGCTGGGATTTAAACCCTGGCATGGGGGCAGCCAGTCTCTCCTGTTTCCATGCTTGAGCTCTGGACCATGTGAGAAGGAGGGTATGAGGGCCACGAGAGGCTCTCTCGCTGGCTGTTTAGGCCAAGCGGTTTGAAAGGATGCAGAGAGATCCCCCTTCCCACCTGCTGACCATGAGGATGCGGTTTTTAGATTAAGAGCAGGAGCCTAGCCAGCCAAGCACAGATGACTAAAAGAAGCCAGAATATAGGTGGGAATCTGCCCAGCTAAGCTACAGATTTCCATTTCTTTTCCTGAGAGACGGTACCTCTGGCAAACCTGGTTTGGCAAGGGGGAGGCAAGACTGTGTGTTTATGAGGTTTTTTTTTTTTTTTTTTTTTTTTTTTTCCTAAAAGAAGTGAGATTTAATGGCAGAATTCCACCATTATTTTAAACCTGTATAACTTTTGAATACATAGTCTCTTTCGTTTTCATAAGACTCTGGCATTGGGAGTAATGCTCTTATCGGCAGCAGGCAATAGAACCTGGGGTTGTGTTACAATTATAGCAATTAGTATTGCCGTAATATACCTTTATTCCGGGTCACTTCTTTACCCTGAGTAGGAATTGATAATTGGGTGTAGCTCACAGGTTTGGGATATGTTTTTCACATACTAGATGGTAATCTAACAATAAATAAATAAAAGTAAAATGATGGTATAACTTTTTTTATTTGTTGATTTTATGTATCCCATATCACAATTTCTATGTCAAAGGAGGCATAAAATAGCTAAATTAAAATAGCATTTTCTGAAATGTCTTGTCACAATTTTATGTAAATTCACAGTGTAATTTCTTAAGCATACCTCAGAGTTTAGCTAAGCTATTCCATGATATTGTTGCCTCAGCATCCATTTTGTTTTTCCAAAAGACAGCAATGACCTTCAACTTGAAACTCCATAAAAACTTCATTTCTTTAATATGGACTTCTCTCCCTTTGATTCAAACTGGACTCACCCAGCACCTCGACTCACCTGCCTCTTTCTCCCTCTATAACTGCTCCCTTAATCATTAAGCCCTCTGGAAAATGAGGTTCCGGTCATCATCATACAGTCTTAAGAGCAAAGCTTTGGTTCTGCTGAGCCCAGAGACAGAGTTTCCATGAAACTAGGAAAAATGTCTAGGCCTCAGTTGTGTTTTAGCTCCAGGCCCAGAAAAACCTCAATACCCAACAGAGCAACATCATAGCTGACATCAGGACCAGATGCAATTATCAACTATCCCCTACCCTAGACCCAGTCAATCATCAGAGACCGAGACCCTGACCACGTCTCTCACTTCCTTAGTCATTATGATTATTTTTTCCCTATATAATCCATACCTTAGAAGCCATGGGGGGAGTCAGGTCTTTCAACATAAGCTAACTGTGACTCCAGATGTGGACCATTTCCTAAAAATATCTCTCACTTTCTTTGCTGTAAGCTACTGTTTGTGTCTTCTTGAACTCTGATGCATGCAGGCAAATGGATCTTTTAATCTAGTAACAAACTGACGCTAGCCTTTCATTCAGATACATACCTTAGATAGCAGCCCAAAGAGTCTCAGGTAAATGTTAATTCCTGATATGACTTCTCCAATATCCCCTTTGATTAACCACCTCCTCTCCTGCCTCCCAATGCCTCCACCTTATGTGCCCTTTAGAAAAGACCTTCATGGGGTTTACCAAAACTCTGCTTTTTTAATTTGACTTGACCGATTAAGCCTTACCCAGGGAATCCCAAAGCACTCTACCCATAGACCCTAATAAAGGCCTGTGCTCCAGCTCTTATGGGTCTGCACTCAGCCTTGACCTCCCCATGTGGCCCCTTGAACTATGCCTGGTACTTCCTCCAGGACCAGTGACTAATAAACTCTACTTAACATATTTCAGTGTTTCTTATGAACTGTTGTTGAAACACAGCTCACTATCTGGCAACCTGTGTACCACCTAACACGTTTTAATTTGACAATTCGTAACATCACAGCAATAGTGACATTGGCCAACCTAGTCCCTGGTTGGAAGAAATAATGAAGCATAAGAAAACTTACTATACGTTGCCCCTTGGTGAATATTCCCTTCCAAGTGCTAGAATGAGCATAGTATGCAAATTGTAAGCTGATGTTTAAAACTATAAGCATAATGTGAAATTAAATGTTTTATATCCACTAATCTCTGCATATCTAATGCATTGTACGTGCTATTACATGAATTCTAAAACAACACGTGTTCTGAGGTTATAACTACTAAGGGTTATGTGAGAAAAAAAGATTTCCTTCTTAAATTTAGAAAAGGATGATTTAAGCGTGTTGAGTATTTTCAATTATTCTTCCTCTGGGCATGCTTAAAATTATTCCCAGGGCAGGAAACACATAGAAAATGAATGCTAGCGTAATCAAGAAAACATATGGTCCAGGCCTGCTCCTTCTTGCCCAGTCTGTCTCTGCTCAAATGTCATATTTTCATTGATGTTTTTTTCCATCTCAAAATGCTACTTTTCTCAGTGACCCTATAACGTTTTGAATAGTCACTTATCACAATTTAAAGTCATTTATATTAATTTGTTTATATGTTTTCTTTCATCAATAGAATGAAAGTGGCTTGGAACAAAAAATTTATTTATCATATTCACAACTTTACATCTGGCGATCACGACCATTTAAAACGGAGGACAAAAATAGAGTCAAACAGAGGACAAAATAGAGTAGCTAAGCTACTCCATGATATTGTTGCCTCAGCATCCATTTTGTTTTTCCAAAAGACAGCAATGACCTTCAACTTGAAACTGCATAAAAACTTCACAAAAGTCACAAAACTGAAACTTAACACCTAGTCTCATTGAAGTTTCAGCTTCGCCTAGGAGTTTAATATTAAACCAATTAGTTTGGAATTTCCTAATCAAGAAGAGGTCATCTACCTGATAAGACCAATCAATTCTTAACTTCTCACACTCTTTCTGTCTTTAAAAATCTTTCATTTTGTGTAATTCCTTGGAATACCCTTCCATTTGCTAGACGGAACGTTGCTTGATTCATACATTGCTTAATACAGCCGATTAGATCTTCAAATTTACTTAGTTGTTTTTTAATGCCACCGTCTCTCTTCTTATTATCTCCATAACTGACTCCAACTGGTCTCCGCCTTGATTTCCTTCATGAAATAAGTCCTATCAAGAATTGTGATAACTAATGGTGCTAAGAATACTGGTTTACAAAAGAATGAAATTGGAATGTTATTTTACACCATACTTAGTAATGAACTTGAGATGGATTAAACACAACTGTAAGACCTGAAAAAATAAAACTCTCAGGGGAAAAAAAAAACATAGGATAAAAAATCCTTGATACTGGTCTTTGCAATGATGTTTTTAGATTTGACAACAGAAGAAAAATAAACAAGCGGGATTATGTAAAACTATAAAGCTTCTATTCAGCATAGGCCATCATCAACAAAATGAAAAGGCAATTCATAGATTGAGAGAAAATATTTGCAAACCATATTTCTAAAAATGGATTAGTAACCCCCCAAAATATAAGAAACCCATAAAACTCAATAACAAAAAAGTGAATAAATGAGTAAATGAGTAAATAAGATGAAAATTAAAAAAAAAAAACATTTAATGGACAAGAGACAGGAATAGACATTCTTTTTAAGACACAATAATGGCCCAACATCACTAATTACCTAGAAAGTACAAATTGAAACCATAATGAAACAGTGATATTTTGAAAGAAAGGAGGGTTAGGAGTAGCTTAGACTGAACATTTTCATAAGCAGCAGATAAAGAGGCAGGCGAAAGTGACAGACTGAAAGTTAAAGAGGGAGAAGGTGGCTGTGCAAGGCCCCGATGAGACTTGCCATGACAGATTTCATTACATCTGTCTTTGTCCATCACTGTACATAGGCAACTTGTAAGTTAGTTACAGAGAGAAAACTAAAGTTTGTAATATCTTTTGTTATTGAAAAATGCAGATATAAAGGTATATTTTCTTTGTACCTGTCTCAGTTTAAGTGAATTTTTAATTCCTGAATTTTTAAATTCAGTTTAGATGTAAATAAAAATTCAGATTTGTACACATGTCATGTAATGTTCATGGATCAATTATGAATATATTTCATTGGCTTAAGAATATGTTTATTCCAATATATCAGTATCAATTAAAAGATTGTTCTGCAAGGAGAAAAATGGTGTGGACTAAAAAAAAAGCACAAAGGACACTTAAAAAATTTAAAAACTAACAAATTATTGACCAGGAAAAAACTGAGAGGATAGTTTCTGTTACAAAAAAACATTAGTACAAGAACTTCTGTCCAAAAACTCAGGATAAACACACTAAGCATAAAATATGTAGATGAAAAGGGGACACTGTAATAAATCTAAGTGAGAGTAATCTCATAGAATGATCTGATCATAAATTCCTACCTGTCCAGGTCATGGTGGATAGTCACATCCCAGCACACAACTTCTTCAGGGAAAGGTTTGTGTTTTCCTTCAGCAAGCCCTGCCTCTGTTCTAGGTCACAAACCTTTGAAATGCCTTTTTCAGACCCCTGGAAAGGGGAACTGCCCTCAAAAGAGGATATAATCTGGTTAACAAGGGATCCTGTAACCCAGTTCTTGCCTTGTTCTCTCCCACCTTCATTTACTTCTCTTTAAATTGCTCTCTTAATTCTAAATGCATAAAAGAAACTGCAAACTGTCATTCTATGGAGCATTTGATATTTTGCTTCTCAGCAATGTTTTCAGTTTAGCTCAAATAAATCCTTACTAAAATTCTCAATAGGGCTGGCTGTTTATTACATAAACAAATACCTCCATTGAAAATGTTTTATTCTACAAGAATGTGCACCACTGGTTGGTTAAAATACTCTTCTGATTTTCTTTTCTCATCTAGAACCACAATGCTTTGTATGACTAAAGGGTGAAAGGTTAGTATAATTTCATGACTATTAACTAGTCCCTCTTAACATCTGAGTATAGTTTCAAACTAAACTTCCAAGTGATTTATATTGTGGTTGAGAACAAAATGTAATAGCATCATTGAGAATGCTGAACACACTGAAACCACACTTGTTTTTAAAAAGTGAGCTGTTATTTTACTTTAAAGCTTTATACAATTCTTTGTATATTAAACATTTTTGTCAAATTTAATAACCTTTTCTTAACTTCAAAAAAGAAACATTATTTTAATGATTCCAGTTAGTCTGAATTTCACACCTGCAGTATAATGTATGCATTCAAATATAACTACATTTTTCATAATTACTCCATCAGTCATTTGATTTTTTAAGTCTCATTTTAAATATGTGTATAACAGTTCCCCAAATAAGAAGTCTTTCTACTGATGTCTTACATTTAAATTCCCTCTAATTATTACTTTTGCCTTTGAAATGTTATTGATTTAGTGGCTTCACTCTAATTATATTTGCTTCAGTCTTTAGTTGACCTTTATTAAAAGTTTAATAAAAATATTTTAGTAGAAAATCTATTTTTCTACACATAACTTGATTCCAATTTTTCTTTTTTTGCTGGAGATATTTTTTACTCTATTAATCCGAAGACAAAGAAAGGTATTGTATTATAACCATGAAATTTAATTTGAAGATTATGTGCATATGGTAATAAAATATAATAAACCATATATTTTTAATATAAAAATAAATATTTTGTTACCAAATCCAAGCAAGGGTCTTTTCAGAAAAAACTATTACTATATATCTTCAACTCAAGTAGAAATCACTGATTCTAGATATCGTTATTCACCTTCCAAAGTAAGTGGGCTTTACTGAAGGTTTTGGATTTTGGAGGGGATGAGTCCAAAACCAGAAAATTCTATTTGTGCAAAATATATCACTAAAAGGTTTTCTTCCTACATGTTGTTTTTTTTGCATAATAAAATATTCTCATATTAGTAAGTATGCTTAGTACATTTTTTCAAAATAGAATAGTTTACAGTAATAAGTATTTAATATTAAGCAACGTAACATTATGGTCAGTTAGCAGTTCTCATCCTATCTTCTAAACTTGGGCTCCAGCATCTGACACAGTGCATTTCCTTCTCCTTCACTTCTGTTGTCCCTTGTCTCCCCAAAAGCTCAGAATCATACTGAGCGATCTCCTAATCTCACTTCACATACCCAGTCTATTGAAAACTCTTGTTGGCGTGCCTTCAAAATATGTCCAATTTCTGACCACATCTTATCCTCTCTTCTCATCAGGATTAATTCAAGCATATTCACACAAGCTTCTCACGTTTACTCTTTACCTGCCTCCCACCCCATCCACAGGTAGTCTAGACTCAATAGAATAGGCAGAAAAATCCTCTCAAATCCAAATTTATATTGATACCTCTCTGCTTACAGCTTCGAAGTTACTCTCTCTTTCACAGTAAAAAGCAAATGTTTTTAAAGTTTTTTATGAGGTCCTTCATAATCTGTTTTTTAAATTAATTTGCTATTCTATCTGCATTAGACTCTGTTTTCCCTGCTCCAGTTGTACTTTGCCTCCTTGTTGTATCACAGATAAAACAGGAACATTCCCACTTTCACACTTTTGCTTTATCTATTCTCTATTTTGGAAATACTCTTCTTAGACATCTGCTTAGTTATTGTCTAAGTCATTTTGTGCTGCTACAGCAAAAATAGCATACCTTACATAGCTTGTAAACAATACAAATTTATTTAAACTGGGAATCAATAACAGGAAGATAACTGGAAATTCCCCAAGCACTTAGAGATTAAGCAAACACTTCTAAGTAACTCACAGGTCAAACACATATGGAGGAAAAAGAGATTCTACAGAAAGTAACCTTACAGGGTGAATAAATTCCTAGCTGGTAAGTAGTTATCTGCCAGGCATATAACTTCTTTAGTAAAAGATTTATCTTTGCTTAAGCGAGGCCTGTCCATTGCTTTTGTTAATCTAGGTTTGGAATTACACTTTTCAGAACCCTCAGGAGTGAAATCATCCAATCCCTGCCTTGCTTTCTCCCACATTTACATATCCTTTGTTACAGTCCCTCCTTCGTCCTAAATGCATACAACAAGTGGCAAAATGCCATTCTCAGAAACATTTTTCATAGCTGTTGAGATCTTGCTTCTAGGATATCCTCTGTTTAGGTCAAATAACTTTTTATAATATTTTAAAATAAATTCTTAATAAAAATTTGCTGCAGGTTAGAACATTCTTACATTGCCAGAAGAAAGCATGTGAAGAGATGCTCTACATCATATGTCATTAGGGAACTGCAAATCAAAACAATGAGATACCTCCACACACCTGTTAGAATAGCCAATATTTAAAACAATAGTAACAGCAAATGCTGACGGAGTGGAATGTTTGAAAATCTCACTCATTCCTGGGGGGACTGCAGAATGGTACAGCCACTTTGTAAGACACTTTGATAGTTTCTTTCAAAATTAAACATAACTCTTAGCATACCATCCAGTAGTCCCATTCCTTTGTATTTATCCATATAAATTATAAACTATATTCACACAGAAACCTGTACATTGACATAGCAGCTTTATCCATAATTGCCAAAACTTGGAAGCAACCAAGATGTCTTTCAGTAGGTGAATGGATTAATAAACTGGTCCATCCAGAAAATGGCATATTAGTGCTAAAAAGGAATGCTCTATCAAGCCATGAAAAAAAATAGAGGAATCTTAACTGCATACTACTAAGTGAAAGAAGCCAACGTATAAAAGCTGCACACTATACGATTCCAATTACATGATGTTCTATAGAAAGCAAGCTAAGGAGACAATACAAATATTAGTGATGGCCATATTAGGGGACATGAAAGGAGGGATGAATATAACATGTAGAGCACAGGGAATTTTTAGGGAGTGAAACTCTTCTGTACAAGACCCTAATGGTAGATACATGTCATATTACATTTGTCAAAACCCAAAGAATATACAGCACCAAGAGTGAATCTAAATGTAAACAACAGGCTTTGGGTGATAATAATGTGCAAATGTAGGTTCATAAGTTGTAACACATGCGTATGCACCATTCTGGTATCATGTTGATAATTGAGGAGGTTATACATATATGAGGATATGGGGTAGACAGGAGCTTTGTATTTAGCCCATTTTTCCTTTGAGCCTAAAACTGCTCTAAAAATAAATTTTATTAGTTTATTTTTTAAATACTTTATTTATTTATTTTTAGAGAGAAAGGGAGGGAGAGAGAAAAAGAGGGAGAGAAACATCAATGTGTGGTTGCCACCCATGTGTCCCCCACTGGGAACCTGGCCTGCAACCCAGGCATGTGCCCTGACTGGGAATCAAACCCAGCAACCCCTTGATTTGCAGGCCTGCACTCAATCAACTGAGCTACACCAGCCAGGGCAAATTCTATTAGTTTAAAAAACAGGAAGGAGTTACTGACATAAGCAGTGACTTAATTAATCTCATCAGAATTACTCTCTGTGGGAAAAAAAATCTCAAAAGGTCATATACTCCGTGACTCCATTTATAATAGGACATTTTTATTATGACAAATTTGTAGAGATGTAAATAGATCACTGTTGCCAGTGACAGTGGAAAGAAGGGGGAGAGATGTGACTACAAATGGGCCACCTGAAGTAGATCTTTGTGATAGAATACTTCGTAATTTTTATTATTGTGGTAGCTAAGTGAATCTACACATGATAAAACGGCATAGAACTATGCACACACATACCAATGCTGACTTCCTTCTTCTGATATTGTACTTATGTAAAATATATCTATTGGAGAAAACCTGGCAAAATGTACATGGAGCTCTCCTTATTCTTTTTGTAATTTCTGCAAATCTACAATTATTTTAAAATAAAGAGTACAAAGAAAAAATGTTTTTGATTATGTATCTTCAGTCTAAAGACCAAAGAAATTGTAATTATTTTAACTCCACTTAGAGGTTTTCTGTTTGTAGGTGTACTGGAAGTTCCCCAGACTATTTCTAGGTTTGATGATTCCCTAGGGGGACTCACAGCTTCAGCACATACTTGTATTCATGACTATAATTTATTGCAGCCAAAGGATAGAGAGTAAAACTAACAAAGAGAAAAGTTGAATGGGTGAGTCTGGGAAAACAAGAGCAATCTCTGGAGGGTCCTCTGTCAGTGAAATCACACAGGACGTGCTTAATTCCCCAAGCAGGGAGTTGTAACAACACGAGTGAGGTGCTGCCAACCAGGAGAACTCTTACAGAATCACCACCCATGCTTTTTATTGGGCCTGGTCACATTGGCGAACTGTGCCTGGCATGTACAAAACTTGCAGACCCTGAGAATGAAAGTAGGCTTTCAGTATGAACAATATTGCTGTGCAAACATTTTAAGTGCAGTGATCAACTCTTATCACCTTTGGAGGTGTGTGGGAACCCTCCGAAGTCCAAGTTCCCAGATGCCAGCCATGGGCAATCCTTACAAGTACGCCTTCTCAAGAATAGTAGTATAAGCTTGTTATGCTAACTCTTTCCTGGAAAGTAGGGTTACATATACTGTAGAATTAAGCAAATAAGTAAAAATATTGACATAATGAGGAGCCAATGTTCATGTTATAGGAAGAGAGCGACACAAATATAAAACAAAATGGGTAAGATGAGGATGAACCTTGTAGTATGGGTTTCACATGATAGGTATCAGTATAAGCTCATTATCATCTATCTATCTATCTAGCTATCTTCTATCTATCTATCATCATCTACCTACCTTCCTACAAACCTATATGCCTATAGTTCCCTGTGTTGAAAGAATCTAAGTACAATGCCAACCAACAGGAATGAACACATCTAGCAATCATACCATTCTACACTTAATGAAACTGGAAATTTGAGGGAAAAGTTGCCGATTCCAAGGCAAGGGCAGGATCAGGGTCAGGCAAGGTATAAGACAAGCCTGGAACATTTTTTTTTTTTTTAATGACAGAGGTAAGAAAGTACTAAAAATAGGGGGAGTGGGGAGAAGTCAACTTGAAGTTGTTCCCACTGGCCAATTTTGGGAAATTTTCCACATAAAACAATATAGTAAATATCATGGACTCTAATCTATTGAATATAAATCTACAGTGATTATTTAAGTAAATTAATAAATAAAACAGGTGTAATAATTTTTAAAAAATCCATTGCAACCATTTTCACATTCTTGATTCATGTGGGGGAGTTCCACCCGCGGGGCCCCCCTGGCCACCATGGATGAGAATAAGTCTACCAAGACAGGATCTGCTTGGGGAGGAAAGGTGGCCAATCTCTCAAAGGAGAAGGGCCAGGAGCCTTTTCCTCAATGGGCTTTTATTGGGTTCAGTTTGCACAGGAATACAGGTAAACTTCATCAGTTATTGTCAGGCAGTAAGGATCAAATAATACATAACATACAAAGAACTATGAGGGCTTATTCTGAGTCAGGGTCAGTTAGCTAAAGGGCCTTAAAACTTTGGGGAAACAAACTGATTTCATGCTTGGACCTTATCAGAAAACTGAGGACATTCTTAGCAAAGCAGGTTTCACAGGACTTTATGTGTTCTTTCTTAGGCCTGATCACCCCAGGGAACCCATGCTTTTCAGTACAGGACTATACTGCCCTCTGTCATTGTTTCAGGCTTAAGTCAGGCAGGGGAAGTAAGGCAGCCAAGACATTAGGATACTTCTTACAGACGGGATGAGGACTGAGGCTATGTCAAAACCGAGGGGCGAGGGTCCATCACCCCCTTTTTCTATAGCCCCCCAAGTCCTTCCCTGGGGGTCCCTAAGTGATCGTGTCTATCTTAGGTCGTTCCTCCCTTGAGGAATCTTACCGGTCATTGGCTAACCGGCCATGCTCTCGGGGCCAAACAGGGTGAAGTAAAAGGGGCAGAGGTGGTGCCCCTGCCTGGAAGATAAGCTTTGTCTCCTTAATGGCTTATGTTCCCAAGGTCTCTCACTCAGTCTTAGCCATGGGGGGTTACAGCTTCTGAAACCAGGCAGGGTGGTTCCCAACAGATTCAGCCAACATTTTTTTATAATTGTGAAAACTACTAATATCAGTCAAAATTGTATGGGGAACAGAATATTTACATAGTCTCAAATATCTCCAAACATAGTACATATCAATGATTGGATCTGAGAGATGCCACCTTAATGGAATATCTCATGTTAACACACAAAGAATGGAACTTACTGACATTATATCCCCCCAAAATGTTGTATTTGGAAGGACACAATATTATGTACATAGAACTCCAGCAAAAATAACACAATCTAATCCAATTATAAGACAATAAGAGGCCTGGCTGGAGTAGCTCAGTAGATTGAGCGCAGGCTGGGAACCAGAGGGTCCCAGTTCAATTCCCAGTCAGGGCACATCCCTGTGTTGCGGACCAGGTCCCCAATGAGGGCCATGTGAGAGGCAACCATACATTGCTCTTTCTCCCTCCCTTCTCTCTCTAAAAATAAATAAATAAAATCTTAAAAAAAAGACAGTAAGATAAATCCATAAACTCTTCTAAAAATGCCAAGAGATACAAAGAAAGAAAAGCTGAGAATTTTTTCATGGGTAAGGATAGCTTAAAACAACATGCAAGGAAATAAATGCATTATCCTGGACTAGATTCTCTCTTGACAAAATAATTTAAAAGACATTATTGGAACAATTGGCAAAATTAGAGTACATTCAGTGTATTAGATATAATTACATCAATGTTAAATTTCCTGAATATGTTAATTGCACTGTGGACATGTGATAGAATTTCCTTGTTCTTAGGAGACACATGCTGAATTATTAAAGGATAATGGATCATGATGTCTATAATTTACTCTTACATGATTCAGCCAAAAGAGAAAAATATCAGGGATGGAGGGAAGAAGGAAGAGGATATAGTAAATGTGGCAAAATGATAAAAATTGCTAAATATACAAAATAGTACACAGATGTTCAATGAACTATTCTTGCAACCTTTGTATAAGTGTGAGCTTTTCTTTTTTTTTTAATTAGCAACCTTTTAAATAAAAGAAATAAATGTCTTTTATTTAAAATATGCATGGTGAACTAATTAAAATAAAGCTATACACTTTTGAAAAATGTGTTAAAAGTGAATATATTGACTGAGCCTAACCCACAGAAGTGGAAGAAGAGCCATGTGGAATTTTCATATTACTTTAAAATCATTTAAATTAAATTAGCATTGAAAACATCATGCTACTGCTCAGCACATTTGCTTGCAAAAGCTATTTCCAACTGCTTAAGCTTCGTAGCTCTCTCTTAAATTAGTCTGCTGCTTTTATGAGTATTTTTTGCTCTCACAATATGAAAAGCGAACTCATTGTAAAGAAAGCCTTACTTATTAGGGCATAATGTTTATATGACAAGAAACACTTATTAGAACACCTTTAGAAGCTAAGCCCTACACAATTCCCTTGGCATCTCAGGGTATCTAAATGCCGGGTAGATGTTGTTGTCCAGGGATTTACAGATGGAGAAGCAAAGTGGGTGTATAGTCTGGAGAGTGTCTCAGCACCTCAGTCTATCCAGTTTACTTATGGCTGGGAGAGCAATGCAAAAATCCTCTTCAGTGTTACAAAACAAAGACAAACACAATATCCTAGTGCTTTGTTTAATGCCAAAAGCCAGTGCCCTTTAAGAAGATTGAAATCCCAGGCTCTTTCTCCATGCAAAATAGAGGGAAGAACAGCGGAGACTATCGCTGCACCACTACACACACTGATGGGAATTCTTCTATGCTCATCATAAACTGGCTTTGTGTGAGGAATATCTATCTCAAATGTAACCTTTTTAACTTGTAGAAAAAGGCAGGTATAATTAAATTTCTTTTTTTATATATTTACCACTAATAAATGGATGTCTAATGCACAGAAAAGAATGCTATTTCTAGTAGATGTTCAAAGAAATATACATAGCTAATATGAGATAATATTGCTTAGTGTGCTGATAATTCTCAGTAATATATTATAAAAATATACTTTGTTCTATTTTGGGATTAGAAGTCCCTGAAACTAAATTTTAAAAGAAAATTTCAATTAATAAGAAAACAAAGGTTTTTAATTTTTATGAAATAATCCATGTAAAGATATCAGTGCCTGGAAATTTGTTCCATTTATAAAAGTTTGATAAAACAAAGTATTGGCAGAAGTTATTATTTTCCTTTAGAATTTTATCTTCCTTACTTTAAAACAAGGTTTTAGAAAAAGAACAACAGTACAATGACAAGTTTTATAACTACAATAAAAGGTTGTTTAAAAATGACAACAACTGAATATTCTCTGAGATAATATTCTAATTAGTGATATTAAAAAGATGGTTAGTATCACAGCCGCACTTGAAACACAACTAAAGTAATTTTGCTCTTATTGTATTTTAAACTAATTGACATCTTCCCAGAAAAACACGGCTGGAGATCAAGGCACTTAATTAACACTGATTTAGTTTTAATTATTTACTCATATTAAATATTAATAAAATCATGTGACTAAAAATAAGATCCTTTCATATTTTATAGCCATCTCTGAATCGCCATCTTTTTATCAACAAACACTCTTCCTATCAATTTTGTTCCAATATGAGATGAGACAAAACAATTTCTAAATAAATCTGGAATGATATCCATAGAAGTATGAAAATTTCTATTTTTCTTCTAAAAATGATGTGATTGCTTTATGACTACTTTTATGTAGAGGTTGAACACTATTAGTTAACATAAAACAGAAATAAACTTTGATCATTTTCAAATCAATTCCTTAGTATCTAATTGTAATACTTAAGAAACAGAATAGTTGATGACTATCACCAAATCCTTGACCACTGATTCAATTTTTGGGTATGAGAGAACTTAAGGAAAGCATACAGACGTGCAGTCTGTGCAGGTATAATAGCCTAATACTCCTTTGTTTAAAGATAAGATAAATCTAAAGGTAACTATATTTGTAAAATTTCTATTTTATCACACTAGATTTATTTTTTAATTGATAGTGTAATTCACAATTATAATGGCAATTGTAAAAAATTAGGCTTTCAAAACACAAAATGTAGTTATTAGCTTTCAGTAAAGACAGACATCTTGAAGAATTGAAGAAAGCAACTAAAACTGCTGGAAATAAATCTCATGGAACAAATATCTCAAAGTAAACATTGAATCTTAATCAGTAATTTTTAAAATGCATAACTACTCCACTCTTCTCAGTATCTTTCCAGAGATAGAAGTAGATTTAGGTCAAGATCATAGAGATAAAGCAAATACAAGAGACAAAAATATTGTTTTGTTATCATTTTTTTGAGATTTACCTTCCCTTCTTGATGTCAAGAAGGAGGGGCTAGGGATTTGTAATTAGAATAACCCTAAATTGCAAAGAAACTGAAAGAGAATGCAGTGTTAATGTCAGAGGACAGTTTTTTTTGTTTGTGTGTTTTGTTTTGTTTTGTTTTGTTTTCTTATTGTTGTTTTTCCATCATCACTACACAATATGGCATCCCTAGTTTAATCTACCACAACTATCTTTATCATCTCTGTATCTTGAAATTTGATCTAAATGAGTCATGAAGGGTCAATATGTGTATGTATTTGCATGTGTGTAATATAACTCTTTTTTAGTTAAATCACTTAATTTGGAAAAGTTTAAGTGTCTGAACACTTCACCCATATTACCTAAGGACAGTGCCTGGCTCAGAGACTTCCTGATGATTAGGTTGCCGTACCTAATATAACTACTCACCTTTTACCACAGCTGACACTGTTTTGCCATAATTAATAATGCTTATTAAAAAAAACAGTGAATTTTACTAGCATGACTTTTTTGCAACAGAAAAAGGCAAATATTACGGTAAATGTGATATACAATCAGATCTTCTTACTTTAGGTGTGAGTTATATCAATTATAGATATATTAAGATAATTATTTATTATCAATTTATTACAAGAGGAGAAGCTAGATGTCCCTAACACTAGAGTTCAAATCAATCTTGATTTTTTGTGTGTCTTGTCTAAAATCAAGACAAATATGTCAATACTTTAATTGTATTTTAATGACATTCCATTTCCATCAAAAGTGCTGAGACCCGTTAATAACATTTTTCACCTTCCCTTGTAGCCAAAAACAAAACAAAATTCACTAAGTACTTCCTTTTATACCACTGCCCAAAACCTATTAACATTTCATCAGTTAAATTACCTATTTTTTTCTAATTATGCTATGCTCTAACATCTTTATTTAGCCAAATGCTCTTATCTGTTGTCAAAGCAAAAATTGCACAGGGCAAAGTTAAATAGTCAAGATGACTTTATCCAAGGTTATTGCAATAGGAGAGAGAGGCCAAAAATTAAGTCTGAACTCACTTCGTTTAAACAAAGAGCTGGAGAATTTTTGCTACCATTACTCAAAGAAGAAGTAAATTTTCTCTTTTTAATAAAAGCTAGTTTTGCAATTTGGAGCAAGGCTCTAGCAGGAAGTTACGCCACTACCCTCCCACAGAGACTGGAAAATAGAAAGACTATCTTCCTCAATGATTATATTTTAAAAAGATGGAGCCCAACTCCTTGATAAAGACATTCTTGTGTTATAAACTGGCAAGAAGGTTTTTAAAAGATTTACAGCTCAAAGGGGCAAATAAAGAATTTATAATTACAAAATTTCTAAAGTAATTATTCTGAGAAAAGGGAGATCTGGTCCTAGAGGTAGGGAAATCCTGTCTAAAGTTTAGTGAAGCTGAGGAAAACACTAAGGCTTCCTTGGTCACTGTCACTTGACTCACCATTAAAACCTAATCCCTGCTACTAATTGAAGCCACTGAAATGATTCTTGGAGAATTGCCATGGTTTGTGCAAATCACATACTACTTCCATATTTTAGTCTTCTCATACAAAATAATGATTTTGGAAAAATTATTTCTTAAGTCCATTCCAATTGTACCATTCCACAATCCAATTGTTCTAACATATAAGTGTATGATTACAATGTTAACATCAACAAATAATGACATATTTAAATATCTGATGAGGTTTGTTACCTATAGCTAGGTGTCATTCATGCTATACTCCAAAGCAACCTTGATTGTTTTGGTGTGACAATCAAGGGAAATATGTATTCTTATTTTATTAATACACAATGACATATAATATTGTATTAGTTTAAGGCACATAACATGTTGATTTGATACATTTATATATTACAATATGATTATTACAATAGCTTTAGCTAAAACATCTATCTCATCACATGATTATTATCTCTCTTTCGTGATGGAAACAATTAAGAACTAGTCAGCTAGCAACTTTGAAATTACAATAAAGTATTATTGTCTATAATCACTAGATCTCCGGGATTTATCTGTTGGTTACAAGTTTGTACCCTTTAATTACATATTCCCATTTCCTTATCCCCCTTCCACTGGCAGTCATTAATCTCTCTGTCTTCTCCAGTTTGGCTTTTTTAGATTCACATATAAATGATATCACACAGTGTTTGTCTTTCTCTGTCTGACATCACACTTAGCATAATGCCTTCAAGGTCCATTTATATTGCTATGAATAGCAGGATTTCCTTCTTTCTCATGCCTATATAATATCTCATTGTTTACACATATCACATCTTATTTATCCTTTCATTCACTGATGGAAACTTAAGTTGTCTCCATTTCTTGACTATTGAGAAAAATGCTGTGAAAAACATGGGAATGCATATAGCTCTTTGATACCATATTTTTATTTTCTTTGGTTATATACAAAGAATTGCAATTGATAGATCACATGTAAGTTTTATTTTTAATTTTTAGAGAAACATCTATGTTATTTTTCCATAGTAGCTTAAAGTTGCATTCTCGCAACATAGCAGCTTAATCTATTTGCATTCCTACCAACAGTATACAAGTGTCCTCTTTTTTACATATCCTTGACAATACTTGTCATTGCTTGTCTTTGTGATGATGGTCATTCTCACAGGTAGAAAATGATATCTCATTGTGGTTTTGATTTGCATTTTCCTGATGATTTGTGACAGTGAGCATATGTTTGTGTGCCTGTTGGCCATCTGGATGTCTTTTTTGTAAAATGTCTATTTCATGTTCAATTATTTAAATAATTAATACTGTTAAAATGTCCATACTACCCAAAGTCATCTATCTACTCAATGTAATCTCTATCAAAATTCCAATGGCATTATTCACAGAAACAGAAAAAATGATCTTAAAATTTATATGGAACCACAAAAGACCCTGAATAACCAAAGAAATCCTGAAAAAGAACAAAGCCAGAGACATCACACTTCCTGATTTCAGACTATCCTACAAGTAATTAAAACAGCATGATGCTGTCATTAAAACAAACACATGGAAGAGCGAAAGAGAATAGAGAACTAAGAAATAAACCCCACATTTATAGTCAATTAATACTTAACAAGGAAGCCAAGGACATTTAAGACAAAAAAAGGAGCTTGAAAAACTAGAAAAATACAAATAAAAAAATGAAAATCAGACCTCTAACTTTTATCACTCACAAAAATTAAAATAGATTAAAGACTTAAAGATAACACCCAATAGTATAAAACTCCTAGGAAAAAAATAGGGAAGGATCTCCTGCACTTTGGTCTTGGCAATGATTTTGCATCAAAAGCAAAAAATCAACAAGTAGGAATATATCAAACAAAAAGATTCTGCACAGCAAAGTAAACAAATAAAATAAAAAGGCTTTCAACACTATACAGATCAACATTATGCAATTCTCTTCAAAATCCCAATGATATTTTTTAAAGAAATAGAACAAAAATCATCAGACTTTTATGAAACCACAAAAGACCCTGAAGAGCCAAAGCAATCCTGAGAAAAAGGATGAAGCCAGAGGTATCACCCTCGTTGACTTTAAATTATACTAGAAAGCAACAATAATCAAAACAACATGGCATTGTTAGAAAAACAGACACATAGACAAATGGAACAGAATTGAGAGTCCAGAAATAAAAACAAATGTATTAGGACAAATAATTTTCAACAAAGAAGCCAAAAACATACAAAGAAGAAAGTAAATGATGCTGGGAAAAATTGGAAAGCCACATGTAAAAGAATAAAAGTAGACTGCTATTTGTCCCATATACAAAAATTAACACAAAACGGATCAAAGGCCTACATATAAGAAGTGAAGCAATAAGTTACATGGGTGAAAAGAAACATAAGTACTAAAGTTTTGGACTTTGGTCTAAAAGAAGGTTTTATGAATTTGACCCCAAAGGCAAGGAAAGTAAAGGCAAAAACAAATGAATGGCACTATATCAAACTCAAAAGATTCTGCACAGTAAAAGAAATTGGTAGGAAAACAAAGACAACCAACTGACTGGGAGATAATATTTGCAAACAACAGCTCTAAAAAGGGATCGATATCCAAAAATATAAAGAACTTATACAATCAACAGCAAAAACAACAAAAACAATCCAATGGGCAGAGGACCTGAAGAGACACTTCTTCCAAGAAAACATACAAATGACAATAAGATATATGAAAAGATGTTCAATTTCACTAGATACTAGGGAAATGCAAATCAAAACTACAATGATATACAACCTCACACCTGTTAGAAGGGCTATCAACAAGTCAAGAAATCACAAGTGTTGGAGAGGTTATAGAGAAAAAGGAACGTTCATTCACTGCTGGTGGGAATGTAAGTTAGTGTAGCCACTGTGGAAAATAGTATCGAGGTTCCTCAAAAAATTGAGAATGAAATTGCCATATGAACCAACAACCCCTCTTCTGGGTATCTACTGAAAAATTAGAAAACATTTATTCATAAAGATATATGCACCCCTATGTTCATTACAGCACTGTTCACAGTGACCAAGACATGGAGATGACCAGTGTCCTTGACAGAGGATGGATAAAGAAGATGTGGTACACATATATGACAGAGTGCTACTCAGCAATAAGAAAAGATGAAATACCGCCATTTGCGACAACATGGATGGACCTTGAGAATATCATGCTAAGTAAAACAAGTCAGACACAAAAAGGTAAGTACCATAAGATTTCATCCATATGTGGGATATAAAACTGAAAGTAATGATAAACAAACAAGAAAAACAAACAAAAACTTATAGACACATCAATATGATGGTTACCAGAGGGAAGGGGCATGAGGGGATGATAAAAGGTAAAGGGGGTCAAATATATGGTGATGAAATACAATTTGACTTTGGATGGTGGGCATACAATGCAACATATAGATCATGTATCATAGAAATGTACATTTGAATCAGGTACAAAATAAGGATGCCCTCTTCACCTTTCTTATTCATCATAGTAGTGGAAGTCTAGCCACAGCAATCGGACAAGAGGAAGAAATAAAAGACATCCAAATCGGAAAGGAAGAAGTAAAGCTGTCTTTGCAGATGACATGATACTGTACATAGAGAACTGATGGGAACCTCCCTGCCTGATTTCAGAAGCTGTAACCCCCCATGGCTAAGACTGAGTGAGAGACCTTGGGAACATAAGCCACTAAGGAGACAAAGCTTATCTTCCAGGCAGGGGCACCACTTCTGCCCCTTTTACTTCACCCTGCTTGGCCCCGAGAGCATGGCCGGTTAGCCAATGACCGGTAAGATTCCTCAAGGGAGGAACGACCTAAGATAGACACGATCACTTAGGGGTCCCCAGGGAAGGACTTGGGGGGCTATAGAAAAAGGGGGTGATGGACCCTCACCCCTCGGCTTTGACATAGCCTCAGTCCTCATCCCGTCTGTAAGAAGTATCCTAATGTCTTGGCTGCCTTACTTCCCCTACCTGACTTAAGCCTGAAACAATGACAGAGGGCAGTATAGTCCTGTACTGAAAAGCATGGGTTCCCTGGGGTGATCAGGCCTAAGAAAGAACACATGAAGTCCTGTGAAACCTGCTTTGCTAAGAATGTCCTCAGTTTTCTGATAAGGTCCAAGCATGAAATCAGTTTGTTTCCCCAAAGTTTTAAGGCCCTTTAGCTGTCTGACCCTGACTCAGAATAAGCCCTCATAGTTCTTTGTATGTTATCTATTGTTTGGTCCTTACTTCCTGATGATGATTGATGAGTTTTACCTATATTCCTGTGCAAATTGAACCCAATAAAAGCCCATTGAGGAAAAGACTCCTGGCCCTTCTCCTTTGAGAGATTGGCCACCTTTCCTCCCCAAGCAGATCATGTCTTGGTAGACTTATTCTCATCCACAGGGAACTGGGGGAATCTACGGGCAGAGCACACCCCCACAGAGAACTCCAAAGATTCCACCAAGAAACTACTAGAACTGATAAATGAATCCTTCAAAGTAGCAAGATACAAAATTAATATCCAGAAATCATTTGTATCTTATATGCCAATAATGAACTAACAGAAAGGGAAATTAAGAAAACAATCCAATTAACAATTACTTTAAAAAGAATAAAACACCTAGGAATAAACCTAACCAAGAATGTTAAAGACCTGTTCTCAGAAAATAATAAGACACTGGAGAAAGAAATTAAAGATACAAATGAGCTGAAACACATACTGTGTTCATAGATAAGAAGAATTAACATCATTAGAATGTCCATACTACCCAACTGAATCTATAGATTAAACTTATTTCCTATCAAAATTCCAATGACATATTTCACAGAACTAGAAAAAATATTTCAAAATTTTATATGGAATCACAAAAGGTCTTGCATACCAACAATGACACTGAAAAAGAAGAACAAAGTTGGAAGAATCACGCTACCTGATATGAAAATATAAGACCATACTAATCAAAACAGCATGGTACTAGCATAAAAACAGATATATAGATCAATGGAACAAAGTAGAGAGCCCAGAAATAAACCTACACCTTTATAGTCAATTAATGTTCAATAGCGGAAGCAAGCACATACAATAGGCTAAACATAGTTATGCAATAAATGGTGTTGGGAAAATTGGACAGGTACATGCAGAAAATGAAACTATAACACCTTATTACACCACACACAAGAATGCATTCAAAATGGAATAGGACTTAAATGTTAAACCCAAAACCATAAAAATCATAAAAGAAAATTAGGCAGCAAAATCTTAGACATAGCTCATAGCAATATTTTATCAGATATATCTCCCCAGGCAAGGGAAACAAAAGAGAAAAATAAACAAATGGGACTACATCAAACTAAAAAGGTTTTGCACAACAAAGAAAAACATTGACAAAATGAAAAGACAACCCAAAGAATGGGAGAACATATTCACTAATACAGCTGATGAGGGGTTAATATCCAAAATTTATAAAGAACTTACAAAACTGAACACCCAAAAAACAAACAACCTGATTGAAAAATGGACAAAGGACCTGAATAGACACTTCTCTAAAGAGGACATATAGTTGGTCAATAGACATATGGAAAGATGCTCAATGTCACCAAGCATCAGAGGAAGGCAAATTAAAACCACAATGAGATACCATCTCACATCTGTCACAATTGCTATCATCAGTAGATCAACAAATAAGCATTGTTGGGGATGTGGAGAAAGGGCAACCTTTTTGCACTGTTGGTGGGAATTCAGATTGGTATAGCCACTGTGGAAAGCTATATGGGGATACATTAAAAATTTAAAAATGAATCTGCATTTTGGCCCAGCAATCCCACTTCTGGGAATATATCTGAAGGAACCCAAAACACTAATTCAAAAGAACATAAGCATGTTTATGTTCTTTACAGTGTTATTTACAATCACCAAGGTATGGAAGCAGCCCAGGAGTCCATCACTAGATGAGTGGATAAAACAGCTATGAGAAAATTTACACAATGGCATATTACTCAGCCATAAAAAGGAAGAAAGTTTTACCATTTGCAAAAGTATGGATGGACCTGGAGAACATTCTGCTAAGTAAAATAAGCCAGTCACAGAAAGACAAACACCTTATGATTTTACTCATATGTGGAATGTAATAAACAAACTGAACCAAAAAGCAAAATAGAGACGGACTCATAGATAGAAAACAGAATATCCACTAAGGTAGGTGGGGAAGGTTGGGAATGGAAGGTTGAGCAAAAAAGAAAAAAGACCCATGGACATGGACAACAGTGTGGTGATTGCAGAAGGGAAGGGTTAAAGGGGCTAAATGGTAGTGGAAAAGAAAATACAAAAGAATTGCATTCTTTAAACCTATATAATCTTATTAGCGGTCACCCCAATAAATAAATAAATAAATAAATAAGTAAGTAAGTAAATAAATAAATAAATAAATAAATAGCAGCCTTTGGAATGGGTGAAAGTGTTTGTAAACCATATATCAAATACTGGGTTAATATTCAAGATATATAAAGAACTCATACAATTCAATAAACACAATTTGATTACAACGTGAGACAAATTTTTTTTCCAATGATGATTCTTTTTCTTGAGAAGACATTTTTATTCCCTTTTCATCATTTTCATCAGATTCTGAAGTTTCACTCTGAAAATAATATTTGCCATGATAATTTATGTGAAATATGTAATTTCTTGATTAAGCAATAGCCTTATACATTCCAAACTTAATGGAGGGTGAGTAGAGTACCCTTCAGGGGTCTGGGCTCTTTCTAATTAAGTCCTGCTGCTCTCGCTTCCAAGTATGGCATTTTCAATGTTACCTCAATTTTTATAAGCATTTACTTAGATATGCTTAGTTTATTTCAAAATGAATAAGTTTTTTTAAGAGCTATGCATAGTTGAAAGTAAAACAATAAAAGCTAAGCATTTCTTTTGGTTTCTGACATACTGTCATATGAATAGGTAACACATAGTTTTAGTTTTTTCTTGCTTTAAACAAATTTCACTTGACTATAGACCTTGTTTCTTGGCCTCCATTTAAAATTGTGGTTTATAGCAAAGCCAAGAATAATGGACATAGCTGAGAAATTCAAGGTTTGTATTCAGATTCAAATGTCAATTCAATTCAAAGACCTCAGAAAGATGCAGCTGCTTTGAGGGATAAGTAATTAAATACCTTATGCTATCTATCCAAATTGTAATTAAAATTTATAAGTCTAAATCCTGCAACATCAAAACTGTCTACGATAAAAAAACTTAAACTTGTAAATGCAGTAATTAAAAAAGTCATAAATAATATGAATATATAGTTGATATTTTTATTATGCATTTCACTCTATAAATCTCAATTTATTTTATTTCAAGTTGCATTCTATGATGTATTCCAACAATTTTTCAAAAGTTTTGATCACAATATTTAAAAAAATGGAAGCCAGAGTACAAGTTCCTTTTCTAAATCAGATAAAGCCAGAGCTATGCTATTAACTGATGTTGTGTGCCCACATTCCAATTTGTCCGCGTTCCTCCTTGACCATCCCATCCCATCAGTGGAAGCTTCAGAACATATAGCTGGTAAATCAGTGATGTCTATCACAGTCATGCTTGGTGCACTGCTAACAAAATAATAACCCTAATGCAATAACTGACAATGATTCACAGAATTATACCATAGATCCATACACAAAAGACCGCTACATTAACATCTTTATAGTGCCTTAAATATTGCAAATACACAAAAATAAATTTATTACTTATTAAAAAATGTGTTCCTTCTTATCTGGTATGCAGAATGGGCACAATACTACTTGTAATCTTAAAGATCCTCTCTACTATCACCCTTTAGTCTCCTCGGCTCTCTTCTCCACATCTCTTTACCTACACCTTTGGGAACAGGAGGCCTCGCTCAGTTGCTGGGGCAGCCGTGGACAGTGTCGTAGGTCATGTGGAAACAGACAGATACTCTGAGCAGTAGAACTGAGTAAATGACAAGACAACTTCATTAACTTGTCAAATTCTCAACAAGACTGTAATCATTTCTTGCATAACAAAGTATTATTTGTTAAATCTTTTTGTTTCTATCCATGACTATTTGTAGTTCTAGTCACAAATTAGGGAGGATTTGAAGGAGTTGCACATGAACTGAAGAAGGTTTTGTAATATTAATAATTTTAGTCACTCATATTTGTATAATGGAGGTCAAGACAAAATGTATATTAAACATAAAAATAGTTTACCATTGACATTTCAGCAGACAATACTGGATACTGAATAATATTTTCATATTTACTAACAGATATTGAATTTCCTTCCCAAATTAAAATTCCAAATTAATTGAAATGTTTTATTTAAAGTTTAACATTTATTACTTTGAATTTTTGTTTTGCTTTTTAATTTTAGTGCATGATATCAATAAGTAATGGATGCTTTAGAATACAATAAAAAGTTTCTCAAATACATATATAATTATTTTGATGCTTTTCATTGTCTTCAATTTATTTTTGATAAAAACACATTTTACACATTTTAAAATGCAATTAAATTTTATGTTGCTACAAATATTGATAATTGAGAATGAGTACAAGTAAATAACATTGTAAAAACAGAAAAAAACAAAAGCACAGTTTAGGGAAAAAATCGAGCATGAAATTTTTTGTTTTGAAAACATAAAAGCTAACAGCAAAAGGTACAAACTTTCAGTTAAAGGTAAGTTTCAGATCTAATATATTATTGTGTTCTTGAAATTTGCTCAGAGTAATCTTAAATGTTCTCACGCCCACCACCACCACACACAGAAGTAATAATTATGAGATGATAGATATGTTAATTAGTTTGATTGTGGTAACCATTTCATAATGTATATAAAATCATCCAATTGTGCACCTTAAAACAGTACAATTTTCATTTGTCAATTGTAATTCAATAAAGTTGTTAGAAAACAATTAAGGCAAAATAAAATACAAAATATATTTTATTTATTTAACAGACATTTAAGCTTGAAATGTGACTTTGAACTACTGAAGCATGTGGTAAAGGGTCCCATTGATACTGTGGTCCCAAGCACCACACATTTTAAGGGTGACTCTGAATATATATATTTCTGCATAATTTTAATTGTATTATATAAAAATTACATGTTCTGTTCTGGATTTTCTATTAAAAAATGGCAAGAACATCTTTCAAATATTGCTTTTCTCTGGACAGTTCTTAGGTGTGATCAAGCCAAGTGAGAGATTCTATCACGGAGAACAGAGTGATCAACCATGACAAATGATACCCAAAGGCCCAATATAATGCCATTAAATTTAGCTACATGGGAATTATTGCTGGCATGTAACAAGTATATTTTGGTGGAGCAGGGGTTAGAAGCTATTTGTGTGGGTTTAAGAAAACTAATGAATGTAAAGGACTAAATACTGTGCATTTGATTGAGTTTTACTTCAATGGGGAATAAGGATATGGGATAATAGCTTGCCCAGTAATAGGGATAAAGTGAGGAAAAAAAGAAATAGCATGGTTGCATTGTGATGAAAACGATTCAATAGAGCAGGAAAAAACGGGGCTGTAAAAGAGAGAAAACAGAATTGCTATTGCAAAGTTGTAGTCACATGTGGGAGGACCGGAATTTTGTGGGAAGGTACGTGGTTAATCAATGGCAACAGGTAGGAAAGATGGGCACCTATACAGCAGCTGCTGGGCAAGTTGATGTCTACTGCCTTTTTCATCACTTCAGCGCAATAGGAAGCAAGGTCTTCATCTGGGAGCAGTACTAATCCTACCAATTTCCTACCGTCGTTGAGATGAGTAAATAAATTAGTACCTGTAACAAACTTAGAACTCTACGTGGCATGTTGTCGTCACATGAAAATGGTAATTACTTACTGATGATAACCCCTCTCTATAAATGTGTCCGCTTTTAATTTCACCAAACTTTTTTTTTCAGAATACACTTTTTCAAATTATTCTTCAAGGGCATGATAAAAAATAATTAAAGGAAAACCACGGCATGTGAGATGCCTGTATATTATGAATATGCATGTGTATATATGTGTATTATTCACAATGCACACATATGTGTATATGTGTGTGTGTATATATATATACATATACATATCTTACTTTTTGTGTATTTCCTTCTACTCCTCTAACTTCTTTTTTACTCTTGCCATTTACTCTGTTTTCCAGACCTCCATCAACTAATTTTCTTGTAACCAACTCCCTCCCGGTCACTGCAATCCCATCTCTTCCTAAGTGAAGATGCCAGTATGTGGCCAAAGTATAAAGGATGTAACTTGGTAAGTATAAAACACCTAGTAGAGTCATCTTATAAATAAAGCCTATGCATTCCAGTGTTCAAACGTACAGCTGATTTCTTGGGACTTTTCAAGGTTGACAGAAATGTGAAATCATCTTGATGTCCTGCTTTTGCTTTTATATATTTATCATACAGTAAACAAGTCTAGCCATCTAAATCTTGCTGCCCTTCATAAAAATGGAAACTATGCCACGCTTAATCAAAGAGATGTTTAAAGACAGGATCTGCCTAGTGACAGAAATGAAGTAACTTGTGTGTTTCTAACATTAGCTGTTCTACTTTTCCTCTCACGGGAGGTAGTGACTGCAGTGGCCACAGCAGGCAGCGCTCTAGCAGGACCCTGCAGGTGAAAAAAAGCCCTTGCAGGTGTGTAAACACTGTTTTGCTTCCACACTTCCCCATCACAGTGGGAAGACTATCCAGTCAGTGGACTTGTCTTAATAATGACTACTGCGGAGGTGCTGACTCTGAGTTTAAGACACCGTTTCCCAACGTGACATTTAATTTTAAAAAGAATAAGACATTAAGGGTCTTTAAGAATATTTTGGCTGACATTATTTTACATATGTTAGTATTCCTCTGTATGAAACTGAACTGGAGACAATCCTCCTAGGTGTTTTAATAATGATTTCTTAATGGTAGTCTACAAATTATTTTATTTGAAAGAAGAGAAAACAGAGATATTTCCTCTCATGTAAGTTGAAGAGTTCAGAATAATTTTACATTGGTAATGATTATTAACTTATACTTTTGGCTATTACTAAACATAAGATGATTGTAAATGTCTTGGGTTTAGATTTATTACATACGCTTAAAATTTGATCATTTAAAAATTCTCATCATATGTTTTTTTCTTATCTTTCTTTACTACTCCGATTTAAAGTCTGCTAATCCAGTCTTCGGAAATTTGGGATAATTTAAAATCTATCTCTTGCCTGATGTGTGGCTTCCCATTGCAGTCAGGAGATATTTAGGCTAAGGGAGAGTCTCAATATGTTACCAGCTCTGGCCTCAATAGCTCAAGCCACAGAGCTATTTCATTCTATTTATGTTACCTAGGTCATCATTATCAAAAAATGGAGAAGCTGAAACAGCAGCTTCTTTCACATTTTACTCTCTGAAGGTTTTTGTCACAGTAAATGAAAATCTTAGGAAAGGAGGTACTAATACTGCTGATACGGTTTCTACAAGACCTTACTCCCCAATCAGAGATAAACGATCATGTCTTTAGTGTTTATTCCGTCTGTAAGTTCATATCTCTAACTATTTTGCTCTATCTGGAGTCAACAGTATTGATTCTTGCTTCTTCGTCTGCATTTAATGTGCTGTATATGCTTTTTAACTTACAATCAATAATTTCCTTGCTCTTGCACAAACTTGAAATCATCTTATTCCAAAGGAAGTTTCCACTGAGCTAATTTGTAATGTTATCATCGCATGATGAATGATCTGGAAGCAATGAAAAGGTTCCAACGGTCCAGGAGAAAAAAAGCTTTGATGTAAAATATGATTTTAATTGATATATTAAAGAAAACCTCACAGCTGAAATGAAATTGCATATGAATCTTATGATTAAAACATTTTTTAATGTGAATAATGGCCCATGGTATTTTTTTAACATATGTGTCTCTTATTGCTTGTATTAAACTGCTGATATGTTTATCTCCATCTCTGGATGGTCTCAGGTTTCAGACATCCTTAACAGAGAAATACATTCGCAAGTAGAGACACCTTAAGCGTTGCTATCAGTCTGATAGGGCACCATAACAAAACACCATACCTTGGGTGACTTGAACAAGACACTTTTTTTTTAATAGTTCTGGAGGCTAGAAGTCCAAGATCAAGGTGCCAGCAGGGTTGTTTTCTTCTGAGACCTCTCTCCTTGGTTTGCACATGGCCTTTTCCCTGTGCACGCAAACTGCTGGTGTTTCTTCCTGTTTGTGTAAGGACAGTAGTCCTATTGGATTAGAACCCCATTCCTCTATCCTCACTTAATCTTAATTACCTTTCCAAAGGCACTGTCTCCAAATAGAGTCAAACTGGGAGTTAGGGCTTCAACTGATAAATTTTAGGGGAATAAAATTCAGTCCATAACAGGAATCACCTGGATTGAGATACTACATGAACAAAATAACTGAGGCTCAGAGAGTGCACGATTTATCTAAGGACACACCAGGTCTAAAATCCAAGTGTTCTTATTTTGGATCTTCTACATTTTCCTTTCAGTCACATTGCTTTCCCTGAAATGGAAATAGAAACAGGACCTCTGGGTTGAATCTGTCTCTCCAAGACCATGGAGCATGTAAGAGTACATCTCCAATAAACGTAAGAGCATGACCAAGCTGCCAGGCCCAAACTCCAAGTCTAGCTGGACCACCCTGCAGTCCAAATCTGAGTCCAAGGAGGATGAGGATGAGGATGAGGATAAAGAACATGAGGATGAAGGAGTAGAAAATGATGAGAATGGGGACTCATCTGAGGATGGTGGGGACTCTCCCAATCCATCAGCGAGGATGAGAGGATGAGGAGGGAGATGAGAATGAGGAGGAGGAGGAGGATGAAGACGATGAGTCTGAGGGCAGCAGCTCCAGCACTTCCTCCTTGGGGGACACCTCAGAGTCTGAGTCTAACTGAGACTCAGCCCCACCTGGGGTTCTCTCCAACTAACCACCTTCGTTTCTCCTCCTTGTTCTGTCCCCCGCCTTCCCCCTCTTTCTTTCTTTCTTTCTTTCTTTCTTTCTTTCTTTCTTTCTTTCTTTCTTTCTTTCTTTCTTTCTTTCTTTCTTTTTCTTTCTTAAACCAAACTCAGTGGAGGAGAAGGATTGGAGGAGCCCAGGCCTGCACTTTGAAGCCCCAGGCATGTCAGCCCTGGTGGCCCTCCGCAGAGCACAGCTATCAGAACGAGACACCACTAGGCTGTATTCTCCAGCATGGACAATGGACCTGGGAGTGGGGTGGGGGTACCAACGAATTCATTGAGGCCCTCTACCCCTACAGTCCAACCTAAGGCGGGGCAATGGAACCTTGGGGGAGGATCCCTCCCTTCCCAGAGGGGCTTGCTGCCTAGACACCTATTTGGAATGGAGGCAGGGAACATGGAGAGAGGAGGGCAGGTGCCTAAGAGAAAACAGAGATTGTCCCATAGCCCTCTTCCCTGCACCCTGCAGGAAAGAGCTACCTGGACCCACTCATGGGGGGAGAGGAAAGAGGTGTTTTTTTTTTAATGTGTGTTTGTGTGTGTGTACACACACACATATATAGCACTGAGCTGTCAAGGAAACCTTTCCTACAAGAAAGAAAGGAAAGAAATAAAGAAAAAAGGAAGGGAAGGAGGGAGGGAGGAAGGAAGGAAGGCATGCAGGCAGACTGCAGTAGAACAAATTGTGAGAGAGGACACCATTGTAAAACAAAATTAATGAAAAAAGCTAAATAGAAGTGAAAATATTCTGAAAGTCATATTTTCTTTTTTAAAAAATTACTTTATTGTTGTTCAATTACAGCTGTCTACATCCTCTCCCCTCACCTCCCCCCACCCCCTCCAAACTCACCTCCCTCCCTTGCTTCCACCCTCCCCCTTGGTTCTGTCCATGTGTCCTCTGTAGTGGTTCCTGAAAACCCTTCTCACCATAGTCATGTTTTTCAAAAGTAGAAAACTTATTAATGAAGTTCTAAATTGTATCTCAATTTATGAGTATGATAAAATATAAATGTAATTTGGTTTATGTAATTGTCAGTTAAATGCTTGACTAATCTTTTTATATGCTAAGCACTCCGTTTTATGTCATTATTAACATTAAGGCTAAAGTTGTGCTTGTTGTTTAAGGTAGTGTCATAAATCCAGAAATAGGCTAAATTAAATCCCCATCAATAAAATAGAAATTAGTAAGAATTAATTTCACACATAAAACAGTTTGTGAACTGGGAGCTTTTAAATCTAAAACTGACATGCAGCTCAGAGACTTACCTTACAGCATGACTTATAAAGTGAAAATGAGGAGGTTGTTTAATTTTTACAGTGTTTGTTATTACAATGGAGGTCTCCAGACAGCAGGGAATGGATTACGTGATTCCTTCAGGTTTTCTTCCACCCCGCACCCCACCCCCCATTATCAGAGGCATTTTCAAGAAGTTAGGCTTATGTTCATGAAATAAGCTAGGTTTGGTTTTGCTTACATGGCTTGAATGACTTTGTCTGTTTGGAGAATTTTCAAGTCTGATCTCCATTTTATTCTACTTTAACAACAAGTATACTAAGGCGATTAAATTGTAGGCACTTAAAGGAAATAGAGCTATGCAAAACCTAGTGATAAATCATTATTTCTGTTTTGTTTGTCAAGATTTTGTTTCTGGACTTATTTTCAAGCAATCTTACATCACCAAACACCGTGAGAGGTTTAGATAGCTACCAAGAGAGCACACAAGAGAACAAGTGATGAAGCACAATCAGACCATAACCCAAACGCAGACATTGTCTCTCATTGGTCGTCAGCCAGGCTCCCATCTGCAACCCCATCTCTTATTGGTATGAGTCATATGCTTAACTAAGTCTTTGATGACAAAGAATAGCATTTACCTGTCCTTAGAATATTTTTAATCAAAATAATTAATCAATTCTTTCATGAGATTAAGGAACTTTATAAGCCAGCAAACTGCTAGAGATAAGGCTAAAGATTTTATTTCAGTAATTTTTAAATATATACTTTCCACATGTTATTTACTGTAAAAATGAATAATGCCATTTAAAAAATAGGACTATGTCTCATTAGTCATATAACTTATACCATTAGACAATTATATAGTTATAAGTATAGTAGAATGTATTTAAGGTGAGGTTAGTTGGTGAAGTCAGACTGTAAAGCAATTAATTCATGTATTCAAAATTAATATTATAAGTCTCCTATATATTAAGTAAAATGTTCATAGTTGTCAGTATACAGCCTCATAAATTATATCCAATCCACATTAAAATTTGAGGACTAAGGAGCAAAGTTAAGCAGTAACAAAATAAAAATTGATATGCAAATGTGTTAATTTGCTAGGGCTACCATAACAAAATGCCATTGATTGGGTTGCTGGTTGCTTAAACTACAGAATTTTTTTTTTCACATTTCTGGAGGCCAGAAAATTCAGGATTAAGGAATCACTGATTTAGTTTCTTCTTTGGCCTCTCTCCATGGCTTACAGATGACTTCCTTCTCTCTGTGTCCTCAATATAACTTTGCTCTTTTTATAAGAATGCCAGTCAGATATGATTAGGGCTAAGTCTAGTGGCCTCATTTTAACTTAATTAGCTCTTTAAAGAGCCTGTTGCAAAATACAGTCCTATTCTGAGGTTCTCAGGTTTAGAGTTTTATTAGAGGGACTTCGAGAGGACACAGTTAAGCCCATGACAGCAAGTGTCCAACATATTCAAAATGCTCTGCCTTTAGATTAACTATCAAACCCTGAGTGGCAAATGTGTGTGTGCCCATGGCCTTGGGAGTGAGGATATGGAGTAGTCAGGGAGTGAAGAGTTCTAGACTCTTTCTTCTTGCTAGCAAGATTTCATCCATTCGCTTTTAATTTTAAGCTTATGTAACTTCAACACATGTTCATTGATGTGTTTGCTGTAGAAATTAAGAGAAGTGATGCATGTGAAATGTGTTGCTGACTCTGGCGGGCAAGTGTTGAATAAGCGTTCATTCAATAGAAATCATTCTAAACTGTGCTTCATCAGACTCACGTGCACTGTCTCTTTGAAAACATTAAAGAATGTTGCCTCTTTCTTGCTTTTTGATCCTGAAACACCTTTTTATTTTGAAGTAATTATAGATTCAGAGGAAGTTGCAAAAAGTTGAGAAGCCCTGTGTATCTGTACCCTAGATTTCCATCAGAGACATCTTACATAACTATAGTACAATATCAAAGTGAGGAAATGAAATTAGTATAATTTACATACCTTTTTCAGCTTTATATGTGTACTCATTTGTGTGATATATGTCATCCTTTGTTTTATAAGTCATTCTGTGCAATTTATCACACACATATCTGTGTAACCACCACCATAATAAAGACACAGAACTATCCCATCATCAGAAATAACTCTCTTGCTTCTATTTTGTCAAGTCTTTACCAAGTTAATATCTATATAATATTCAACATGCAGCTTAATTACTATTTGTTTTTGAAACCTTTTCGGATGCCCCCAGGTGTTAATTTTCCTTGTGTTTTCAGAGATCCCTGTGTGGGCTGTTTCAGAGTGCCACACTGCATTGCATTCTACTTACTGTTGAAATGTGTATCTTACCTGCTAGACTGACTGCAAATTCTTTGAAGCCACAAGAGTGTCTTTTTAACTAATGTAGGTTGATGCCTATGATAATCATATCTTGTTCAAATAGTAATTTGCTGAACCTACATTTTAAAAGTGCTATTTCTGTGCTACAAGTACGTGGATTGACTCTTCAATGTACACATGCTTTGGATCCAACTTTCACACATATTTATTACAAGAGCTAGTGAAAATAAGAACAAAAAAAGTGATTAAAAATATAACTAATGATAATATGATGTAGTTTTGCTGCCAAAGATGCCATAATCATCTGAATTACTATACAGAGCGTCTCCTTTCAGTAAAGTGCACTATAAATTGCTTAAGTGGCTATGGTGCTCATCAGCTGATCAATCAGGCAGGTGGGTGACTATTCCAAAATGCCTGGTAGTTAAGCAAGTCTCTAACTGGAAATTACAGATTCCTAAGCGTCTGTACAGCAATCCAGCAGAAAGTTTATAGTATAACACCATTACCTCCAATACAGCAACCTCTAAACTTCATGTGTGTTTTATTATACAGCAAAAAGGCACAGATTCAGAAATTAAATTTTGTCATCATTATTTCAATGTATTTGTGAATATAGTGTTTTATCACCTAATTTCAGTATGTTGAATCCTTCCCCATCTTCCTGAAATATTCAAAATATTCGAAAGGATGGATTTATACAGTTTGCATTCCTGAGTTTACTCAATATTTGGTAGGTAATTTTATGTAAAACAACAATTATAAACAAATGACCAGTATTAGAAATAGGGTGATATTTTTAGTTTTTGAAATAATGACTTAAAATAAAATTAATATTTTGTTTCAAGTTACCACTGCATTGTAGAGTCTTATAATTCTGGAAAAACTAGACTTTGTATATACCCATTGTTTCTCACAAAGACATACATTTATAAATATCAAATATTATTTTGTAGCATCAAACGTTGTTTGTCATAAGAAATAAAAAAGGGTAAACTGAAAAGACAATTGGCAAATACAGGAGAAACTTAATAAAAATATTTTTAAATTGTTATACAGTACTTGTGATGATAAATTCATTGAAAGTATTTAGAGCGTGAATCAATTAAATGAAAACTCAAGAAGACAATTACTAAGGAAGAATTTTAGCTTTGTAGACAATTTATTTCCTAAATCAAGTCACTCTTTTTTATTGCCCACTTTATGGTCTTTAAAAAATTCACATTTCAGCCCTGGCTGGTGTAGCTCAGTGGATTGAGCGTGGGCTGGGAACCAAAGGTTCCCAGTTCGATTCCCAGTCAGGGCACATGCCTGGGTTGCAGGCCATGTCCCCAGTGAGGGCCATGTGAGAGGCAGCCATACATTGCTGTTTCTCCCTCTCTTTCTCCCTCCCTTCCCCTCTCTCTGAAAATAAATAAATAAAATCTTTAAAAAAAATTCACATTTCAATTCTTTAGTATTTTATTATAGAGCATTGGCTTTGTAATGTGAAAAAAAATGAAGATGTTTTGACAAAGTAAAAAAAATTAAATTATATTTTATTTTGACCTCAATATTAATCCCTCCCTCAACTAATATTTAAGAATTATGAAAAGTACTTAGATGTGAAGTCACATGATTAAAAGCATACTCCTTTCTCTAAAGAAATGAACATTCTAATGGAGGCCTCAGCAGCAATAATTTCAAGTTGATGTGTGAAGAGCTAATTTGGATACTTGTACAATGTACACTTGCAGGGTAGTAATACATTTTTGTACAAATGCTATAGACATTTCAATATATAGGTACTATGTTTGTGTGATTATTGTCTTTAACAAATAAAACAAAAGAGAAAAGTATCTTTTAGATTTATCTACATATTCATCCTTTCTGGTGTCTTGGGTATTTAAATTTTTCATATGTTGTCATTCTCCTGACTACATCTTTTTTTAAAATTACTTTATTGTTGTTCAATTACAGTTGTCTGTATTACCCCTCACCACTCCTCCCACCCCAACCAATCCCACCTCCCTACCTTGCTTGTATAGTATTTTTAAATTTATTTTTATTAATTAATTAATTTATTTATTTATTTATTTTTTTAGAGTGAGGGGAAGGGAGGGAGAAAGAGAGGGAGAGAAACAGCAATGTATGGTTGCCTCTCACATGGCCCTCACTGGTGACCTGGCCCACAACCCAGGCATGTGCCCTGACTGGAAATCTAACCGGCAACCCTTTGGTTCCCAGTCCATGCTCAATCCACTGAGCTACACCAGCAAGGGCACTTGAATAGTTTTTATAGTGAATGTTTGTTCACAGTAAATTCTCTCAGTGCAATAAATTCTCTCAGTGCAATAAAAAACAAAATAATAAATCTATAATAAAGTAACAATCATTTTAACTACATGCAATGAGATTTTTTTATTGTATTAAAAACATAACATGAGAAAACCATCTCAACAATTTTTTAAGTGTTCAGTATTGTTAACTAAGCGCAATGTTATACAACAAACATCTAGAGCCTTCTCAGCTTTCCTCATCGAAACTCTATACCTATTGAACAGCAAACTCACATTCTGCACACCCCCACCCCTGCAAACCCAGCCCCTGGCAACCACTGTTCTACTCTAGGTTTCTGTGAGTTTGAGTATTTTAGATACGTCATCTAAGTAGAATCATGCTGTATATGACCTTCTGTTACTGGCTTATTTCGCTTAACATAATGTTCTCAAGATTCATCCATGTTGCAGCATAAGTTAGGATTTCCTTCTTTTTTATTTTTTATTAATCATATTTTATTTTTTATGCTATAACAGTGTCCCAGTTTTCCCCTTTTGCCCCCTCTCCCCAGACCTCCCCCACTCCCTCCGGCAATCCCCACACCATTGTCCATATCCATGGGTCATGCATATATATATATTCTTTGGCTATTCTGTTCCCTATTGCTGTACTTTACATCCCCATGACAATTCTGCAACTACCAATTTGTACTTCTTAATCTCTTCACCTTTTTCACCCATCCCCCAAACACCCCTCTCATATGGCAAATCCCAAAGTGTTGTCTGTACCTATGATTCTGTTTCTGTTCTGCTTGTTTATTTTGTTTTTTAGATTCCATCATTGATATATATATATTATATTGCCATTTTATTGTTCATAGTTTTGATCTTCTTTCTCTTACATAAATCTCTTTAATTTTTCATATAATAATGATTTGATAAAGATGAACTCCTTCATTTTTTTCTTATCTAGGAAGCTGTTTATCTGCCCTTTGATTCTAAATGATAGATTTGTTGGGTAGAACAATCTTGGCTCTAGGTCCCTGTTTTCATGACTGTGAATGTTTCTTGCCAATCCCTTCTAACCTGCAAAGTTTCTGTTGAGAAATCAGCTGATAGTCTATTGGGAGCTCCCTTGTAGGTAACTGCTTTTCTCTTGCTGCTTTTAAGATTTTCTCTTTGTCTTTAACTTTGGCTTTTAATTATGATGTGTCTTGGTGTGGGCCTCTTTGCGTTCATCTTGTTTGGGACTCTCTGTGCATCTTGGACTTGTATGTCTATTTCTACCATCAAGTTAGGGAAATTATCTGTCATTAATTTTTTATATATATTTTTAATGTCTTTCTCTTTTCCTTTTCTTTTATTACTTTATTTTTCTTCAATTTTAGTTGTCTGCGTTTTCTCCCCTCTCCTCCTCCCCATCCCACCCAATCCCACCTCCCTCCCTTGCTTCCACCCTCCCCCTTAGTTTTGTCCATGTGTCCTTTGTAGTAGTTCCTGAAAACCCTTCTCCCCACTTTCCCCTCCCTCCTCCTCTCTGGCTATTGTTAGATTGTTCTTAATTTCAATGTCTCTGGTTATATTTTGCTTGCTTTTTTCTTTTGTTGCTTTTGTTTCTGTTAAAGGTGAGATCATATGGTATTTGTCCCTCATTGCCTGGCTTATTTCACTTAGCATAATGCTCTCCAGTTCCATCCATGTTATCACAAAGAGTATAAGCTCCTCCCTTCTCTCTGCTATGTAGAATTCCATTGTGTAAATGAACCATAGTTTCTTGATCCACTCATTTGCTGATAGGCACTTGGGTTGCTTCCAGCACTTGGCTATTGTAAATTGTGCTACTATGAACATTGGGGTGCATGGGTTCTTTTCCTCTTGACACCCCCATGATACAAATATTGGTAGACTTAAAGTTATCCCAGAGGTTCCTTATACTATTCTCATTTTTTTTTTATTATTTTTTTCTTCTTGCTATTCTAACTGGGTGCTTTTTGCTTCTTTATATTCCAAATCACTGGTTTGATCCTTGGTCTCATGCACTCTACTGTTGATTCTCTGTAAACTGTTCTTCATTTCAGTTAAGGCATACTTCATTTCTGCTGGTTCTTTTTTAATCATTTCCTTGTTCCTTTTATGTTATTGAAGTTCTGTTTGAGTTCATCTACTCTTCCCCTAAGTTCCTTAAGCCTCCTTATTACCAATGTTTTGAATTCTGCATCTAGTAGATTGCTTGTCTCCATTTCATTTAGTTCTTTTACTGGAGTTTTGTTCTGTTTTTTTTCATTTGGAACATTTTTTCTCTTCATTTTGGCAGTCTCCCTGTTTTTCTTTCCATGTATTAGGTAGAGCTGCTACATAACCAGTCTGATAGAGTGGACTAATGTAGTAGGTGTCCTGTAGTATCCAATGGCACAGCCTTTTCTATCATACTAGTTGGGTACTTGAGGTGCACCCAATGTGTGGGCTATGAACACCCTCTTTTTATAGTTGAAACTTGATTGCTATTGGCAGGCAAATGGGAGGGATTTAGCCAGGTCAATCAGCAGCAAGGACTGGTGCCTTTCAAGCTGCTATCCCAGTGCTGGAACTCAGAGAGAGTACCTCTGAGTAAGTCTGTGTGGGGGCCCTTTGTGAAGAACTGCCTGGGACTCCAGAAGTTTCTGTATTCCACAGCCTCAATCCCCACTGGTTTTTACAGCCAGAAGTTATGGGGACTTATTTCCCTGGCACTGGAACCCTAGGCTGGGGAGCCTGGTGGGTGGCTGGCACCCCTTGCTTCTGAGATATCTCTCCCAATTTTTATCCACCACATGCAGGTGTGCGACCAACCTGTTATACATCCCCACCCCTCCTATCAGTCGGATGTGATTTCTTCTGTTTTAATCCTGTAGTTGTAGGACTTCCATTCAGCTCAATTTGTGATGGTTCTGAATGATGGTTGTTCTGTAGTGTAGTTGTAATTTTGATGTGATTGTGTGAGGAGGAAAGTCGTGTTTACCTACTTTGCCATCTTGACTGGAAGCCCAATTTCTTTCTTTTTTATGGCTCACTAATTTTCCATTTATGTATGTATATACCACATGATTTTTATCCATTCATCCCCAGAGAGGCATTTAGATTGTTGCCATTTTTTAGCTATTGTGAATAATGCTGCAATGAACATGGGAGTGCAGATATCCTTTTTCTACGTTGATTTCTTTTGGATAAATACCCAGAAATGGGAATTATGGATCATGAGGTGATTCTTTTTAATTTTTGAGAAACCTCCATACTGGCACCTTCATTGGAAACATCTTGATTTTGAATTGTTAGCTTCCAGAACTGTGAAAATATGAATTTCTGTTGGTTTAAATGATCTAGTCTATAGTATTTTGTTATGGCAACTCTAGATGATTAATACACTCTTTTTTTTTTCTTCTTAGACCTATTGAATGCTTCATAACAGATTTACTAAACACACACACACACATCAGAGAACACACACATACATATACATGTGCACACACATATTTCTTTGCATACACACACGTACCCCACGAAGTATTTGGTAGTCAAAGAGTGTGTGAAACCCTAGATAAATAGGGTCAAACAATTATCTTCACAGTGAGATTTCCCATGCATGGAGTATACACATTATGACTCTGAAGTAAGAACTAGTTAATGAAACATTTTTCAATTTATTAAACCTTGATGCTTTTTTTGTCCTTTTAATTGCCTTTTATTTGTTTGAGAAATGTATCATGGGGATACTATTGGCATATTGGCCTATATATTATATATGATAACTAATGCTATTTCATTGTTGTGACTAATGTTTATCACTTTTACTAACTTGAATAATATTTAATCTCCTTATTTTATATTTCACAACATTATTTGGGTTATTTGGATCTTTGTATTAGTCAGGATTCTCCAGAGAAACAGAATCAATAGTATGTGAGTTTATATCCACACACACACACATACACATGCTCACACACACAGACAGAGATAGACAGAGGCAAAGAGACAAAGAAAGAAATTTATTTTGAGGAATTGGCTCACCAGCTTGTGAGGAACGTGACAAGTGCAAACTTTGCAGGGTAGGCCAGCAGGCTACAGGTTATTCGCAGTCTTTAATCTGAAGGCAGACTGGCTAGAGGTACAGGCCTTCAATTGATGGGATAAAACCCACCCACATTATAGAAAGTAATTTGCTATATTTAAAGTCAATTGATTCAAATGCTAGTCACATCTAAAACAGTATCTACACAGCAATATCGAGACTGGTGTTTGACCAGTAACTGGGCGCCATTGCCAAGCGAAGTCAACACATATATTGACCATCACACTCCTTAAAACATCTATCCTCTGATTTGGTTTTGCCACATTTTACCCTTCTAAAAATCAGAGTCTTAAAGCTTAAGTTTCCTCCCCTATCTTGATACTTTAGTGTCAGACATAACAATAATCTTGGCAGTGCTGGTTCAGTTCTGTGTGAAAAAGCTCTGCACAGCTGGTGACAGAGTTTAATATGCTGCTATCAGCAAGTGACACTGGGAGACAGAACTCGCTGCTTCTTTCCTGGTTTATAGTCTTCTCTAGATACTGGCTCTAAGATAGCCAGTCAGGCTATCTTTAGGGTCACATAACTTATTATGCTTTCCACTAACATTATAGGAATCTCATTACCTTCACTTACTGTTCTTTTCTATGACTATTGTCTTTTACTTTTCATCTTTCTGGTTCTCAGAAATGGGATCATGAAACTTATCTACATCTTCTAGTAAGTCTTTTCTAGACAGAGCCCCCAAATCTCCCTTCTATTATCATATTTTATAAGAGAAAGTTCATTTATTTAGAAAGTCACAGAGGTAAAAGAAGTGAACTATAAAAGGGTTCAAGAAACAAGCTACAGAGGCGGAAGATGGGCCGTTGGTGCTCTGGAGAGAGAAGGGTAAATGTGGCATGCCCAGGGGAAGGGGGATGGGAAAGACGCCAGCATGCTCCCAGAAGGGGGAGCGCCTGACCCTCTCCTTTTTAAATGAGATTTCTTTCCCCATCAAAAGGAATATTATGTAATTTTTTATTGATGGCCTTACCATTTTAGTCTGGTTACTCCATTATTTTATTTATAAAAAGTATTATTACTTGCTATAATAAGTAGTCACATTTAATTTATGGACTTTTCTATGTTTAACCTTCTTTCTCATGATTGTGCGTAACTATGAACTACTTTGAAACCTGCATCTCTCCTGTCCTAAGTGCAAGAAATAATTTGACTTGTAGTTCAAAGAGACCCAACTGTCCATGCAAAGCAACTTCGCCACCGCTGTCTCCTTATCTTCACATGTGTCTTTCCATCTTATATGTGGCCTCAACAAAACAGACTGTCATCCAAAACTAAATCATTCAATAAATATTCAATAAATACTTGAGTATTTGGAATTCAATAAATATTTGTTACTTGGATAAATGGATTTTTCTGATTTTTAAAAACACATAGACCCCATACGAAGCCTTTCTACTCCATTCAATTCCAATCATTTACCTACATTTTTATTGGGGTGAAATACACATAACAAAATGTACCCTCCTAATAATTTAAAGGTGCAGTTTATTGATATTGCTGTGCAACCAGCACCCTGCGACATATTCAGAAACCTCTTCATCTCTTAAAACTGAAACCGTTCCCTTAAACACTAACTCCACAGTCCCCGCCTCCACCCTTCAATAGCCATCATTCTACCTTCTGTACCTATGAATTTAACTACTTTAGAAACTTAATATCAGTGGAATCATACAGTATTTATCCTTTTTTGACTGATTATTTCACTTATTAAAATGTCTTTAAAGTTCAATCTATCATTTCTTTGGCAAAATTCTCTCCGTTCGATTGCCTACATACGTCTTGCATTTCTTTTCTCTTCTTCACTCCCTCAATTTATGTTTTTGTTAAATTCTCGATCTCAATGGGATAGCCTCCTGATAACCATCCCATAATATCCTGGCCATAACTTACCCATTAACCACTTCTGTCAGAATTAAGTTGTTTTTTAGTAGTAGTAATATTATAATTACTATTATATTTCAGATTACAAATCTAACTGAATTATTCTTTGCTCATAATAGTTATCTGTCTCCTGATTGTCTACATTTCTCTTATACACTAGGGATATGGGATTCCAATGTTGACACTAATTCTTAAATATTAACCATTGTGTATGTGTATTTTTCTGACAGGCACAAAATAATTGTTGATTACAAAGAGCATGGGCTTCATGATTTGTTACATTTCGAAAAAAACAATGCTGTGTTCCTATATTTGCATCTTACTAAAAAAGAATGACAAAACTATTATTTTCATAAAAAGATTGTTAATTTTGTGAATCTTTCAAATAAGTGTCAACTCACAAAGCATTCTATGATTATTGTTGACCATGTATGAAGAAGGCTAATGATTTCAGAACACATCGTCCAATCCATAGCAAAGTGCTATTTAAGTCTGCTGTGGAGGAGCCCAAGTACAGCACACTAAACCCACCCATTGAGTACGGTGTACCGGCCACAGGTTATGCTTCCTAAATACAATATCATTCAAATAAATCTTCACTATTTTACACAATGGACTAGCCAGAAAAATGTTCACAAATCTGTGGTTTTATATGGTTATGCTTTGAGTCATTTGTTAGCAAAGAATATTGGGTGTTTTTAATATTGTAAATAAAAACAGTTTTCTTTCTAATTGTTGATTTGATTTGAACAATACATATGCATTATCAATTTTATAGAAAAAGAACAATCTGAGGGTATTTACATATTTTTATCACTATCTAAAAGGAAAGCAAAAAATGACTTGGTAACTGACAGCTGAGAGCTAGGCTTTGAATTTCTTAAATAAACAAATAACTTTTGTAGGAAAATGACAATAATTCGTCAACACTCATCTATTTTTATGATGGTTTAGCATGACAAAATAGAGACACTTGGCAACCGTAAATGTTTTTCAACTCCTCGATTCATAATCATGAGTGACTACCTCTTTACCAATGTTGCCTAGAAACTTGTTTTCCTAGTCCAGACATCTAGATAAAACAAACACCATGATGCTCAATCACTGACTTGCTCTATTAAGTAGCAGTAATAAGAATGGGCATCCTTTTTTCTGCAATTTTAGGTGGAAATAATTCAGTCTTTTGCTATTATATAAATATAATTTAAATATAGAGTTTTTGTAAATGCCTTTTAGCAGGTCAAGGGAATTCTTTCCAATGCCTCAAGTGCTGAGAGTTTTTGTCATAAGTTATTTACATTTGTGAAATATTTTATCTATATTCACTGATGTGATTGCATGTTATTCTTTCAGAATAGAAGCATGGTGATTTACAATGATTGATTTTCAAATACCAACCTTGTATTCATTGGATAAAGCCACTTTGTCATGATTTATTATCTGTTATATCTATTACTAGAACTTTTCTCTGACATTGGGCTAAGAAATTTTAGTTGATGTCATAAGTATATTTTCCTCTATTGTTATATTTTTAGAATATCTTGGTTTTAGTAACACTGGCCTCATAAAACTTGTAGAATATTCTCCCACACTTATTTTTGTGGAAGAGCATTATGTAATTTCTATTATTTATTCCTTACAATTTTTGTAAAATTCATTAGGAACATCATCTTTACCTAAAGTGTTTTTAATCGAAAAGATTTTAATACAGATTAATTTTCTTTAATGAATATAGGGTTAACAGATGATCTATTTCTTCTTAAAGAGAACTATGATAGTTTGTGTCTCACAAGGAATCCATCCAACTTAACATTTTATAATTTTTATTTTTTATTGATATTCCCTATACGTTCAACTTGTTTTTAGTTCTTTGTCCTTCAGTGCTTTTCGCATATTTAAAGCAGTTAAAGTCTTTGTTTAGCAAGTCCAATTTCTGGGCTTCCTCAAGGGATTTTTTTTTAATTTAATTTTTCTTATAAATAAGCCATATTTTTTTCTGTTTCTCTTAGGATTTGTAATTTTTGTTGAGAACTTTACATTTTTAATATTGCAATGTGGAAATTCTGGAAATAAGATTCTCCTTTCTCCCCAGAGATTGCTGTTGCTTGTTGAGGGCTATAGCCATCTATTTAGCAACTTTTCCAAATTATTTTGCAAGGACAACTTTCCTTGCGGTTTGCTCCGTTATCTCTACATCAGTCACTGATATAACAGAATTCTTTGACTGCCTGAATTCAATGAATATGAAAAGAAGAAAGTGTTTTGCCTCTCAAATCCTTTCAACAGGATCTTCCCATGCTGATCTCTCAGTGAACTTCCAGTGAGATCAGAAAACACATCCCAGTTTCTGAAGGCCCAAGTCCTTGCTGCCCACCCTAGGATGGGTGCACTGCACTAGGAATTCGGCCGTCATCTCCACAGCAGCCTGCTATGGGGCTGGGGGAGGGCATTGTGGACGCAACCTGAAGCATCAAGAATCACTGGAATTTACTTGTCTCTGTTTTAAACCAAGCACTCCCTTGGACAGCATTCTTAAACAGTCAAATCTAACCGCTTTTGCAGCTCATTAGTTGTTTCAGTGGTGGAACTGATTTTTGGATCTCCCTATTATGCCATCTTCTATGACCTTTTGGTGATTTTTTAAATTATATATTACTTTGGGAAATATTTGTTATGTTTTTGACATAATTATAAAGAATTGTACATTTATTATGTTTTTCTATTAATTTTTTTGTTTAATTACAGTTATTTGCAGCCTCTCCCCTCCGCACTCCCTTCCCCTCCGGTCCCACCCCCCGACCTCCCTCCTCCCCCTTAGTTCCCTCCATGTGTCCTCTACAGTGATTCCTGAAAACTCTTCTCCCCATTGTCCCCACCCCCCTCTCCCCTGTCTATTGTTAGACTGTTCTTAATTTCAGTGTCTCTGGTTATGATTTGCTTGCTTTCTGCTTTTGTTGGTTATGATCCGGTTAAAGGTGAGATCATATGGTATTTGTCCCTCACAGCCTGGCTTACTTTACTTAGCATAATGCTCTCCAGTTCCATCCATGCTCTTGCAAAAGGTATAAGCTCCTTCTTCCTCTCTGCTGCGTAAAATTCCATTGTGTAAATGTACCATAGTTTCTGGATCCATTCATTTGTAGATGGGCACCTAGGTTGTTTCCAGCACTTAGCTATTGTGAATTGTGCTGCTATGAACATAGGAGTGCAAAGGTTCTTTTGAATTGGTTTTTCAGGATTCTTAGGGTATAAACCCAGTAGTGGAATTGCTGGGTCAAAAGGCAGTTCCATTTTCATTTTTCTGAGGAAGTTCCATACTGTTTTCCACAGTGGCTGTACCAGTCTGCATT
>PVJI01013485.1:0-47578 GCA_004026765.1 Micronycteris hirsuta
AGCAAAATACAACCAGAGAAACAAAATAGAACCAGAGACATTGAAGTTTAGAACATTCTGGCAGTAACCAGAGGGGAGGGGGAAGGGGAGAAGGGGGACAAGGGTATTCAGAAACTGCTATAAAGGACACATGGACAAAACCAAGGGGGAGGGGGGAAGCAAGGGAGGGAGGTGGGTTTGCCTGGGGTGGGGTGGGGGGGAGGGTAAATGCAGACAACTGTAATTGAACAACAATAAAATAATTAAAAAAAAAATAAAAATAAATAAATTCTATATACATATGCTGAAAAACAAACAAAAAAAATCTCCAAACCACACTCCTCCACTAAATTCCAAAGTCATATGAAATCTGTACCAGACAATTCAAATTCATCATAAATCCAAACTTAATGATTACCCACTCTAATCTCAGTTAACAGAAATTCCACCTTTCAATTAGCTCAATCCGAAACCTTAACGTCATCCCTCACTCTTCCCTCACACGAGACTTTCAATACGCCAGCACTGACTGTTCCTTCTTACTGTTCATTCCACGTCCAAATTACACCCACTGCCTCCAGCAACTGTCACCACGGTCCTAGCTACCACCCCAATTCCACACGGATTACCACAACAGTGTCCAAACGAGAACCCTTGCTTCCATCACTGACCCTAACACGCATATAACCACTCATATTCTACTGTCAACAAAGCAGTCTTACCAGATCCTTCTAATATATAAATGTTATCACATCACCCCTGTACTCAAAACCCTCTAATACCGTCCCATTTCACTCAGCATAAAAGTCTCACTGTGGCCTAAAAAGACATTCAAGATCTGATCACTAGCTACCTTTTTAGACCTCACCCCCGACCACTCCTTACGTTCACTGCATTCCAACAAAATGGTCTTGCTCTTCCTGGAATTCACAAAATATGCTCTTCAGAATCTTTGTTCTCGCTATTGCCTCCACATTAATGTCTTCATGGAGACCTTTCTTAGGTCCCTTATGTTAAAAATACTATATACATTTTCTATCTCATTCTCACACATGTGTACACACCCAACAACTCTGTACCACACTGCTTTAATGCATGTCAACAGCGTCTATGCCTATATGATGCAGTCGCTATCTGCTTACTGTCTGTCTGTCCCCACTACAATGTAAACTCCATCAGTTATATTACCAGTGCCTAGTGGAGTGCCAGCACAAAACAAGTATTTAAGTATCTGTTAAATTCTCTTGCGCTCTCAGCTCTTATGTTAATGGCAGCCAGCAGCTGCTTAGTGAGATGCAGGTAATTGCTACCCACAACAGGAAAGTCTCAGAACGTCCACCCTCCCACTCACCACCACTGCTCACCAGCATGTCCTTGGCACCACCAGTCTGCTCCCAGGCCAGCTGGCCCCAGGGAGGGGAGTAGGGGGTAGGGGAACCAACCTTTCTGGCAACAAGTACATCCAGCAGACCAAGCCCTCACCTTGGAGCACATCATCACCCTGTAGTCAATCACACTTTTGGTACAAAGAGCCCCTCTATGAAAAGGACCGCTCTGCTGCAGCCAGATTTCCACACACGAGGGAGAAATTTGGTAAAACTGGAATGAGGAGAACTGTAGAAGGGGTTCTGATTGTACATGAGCCCCGGCTACCCCGTGTGTCACTGTTACAGCTGGAAACGACTTTCTTCAAACTACCCGGAGGTGAGCTTAACCTTCAACATAAAGTTGAAGGACTGAAATGCTTAACGACAGAGATGCTAGGTCATCAAGATAGAGTCCTCAAGACTGGGTCATTGATGACTGCATTGGTAACTGGTGCAGATCGAATTGTGAGCCTCCTCTCCCTGGCTGGTGTAGCTCAGTGGATTGAGTGTGGGTTGTGAACCAAAGGGTCACCGGTTCGATTCCCAGTCAGGGCACATGCCTGGGTTGCGGGCCAGGTCACCAGTGGGGGCCACGTGAGAGGCAACCACACATTGATGTTTCTCTCCCTCTCTTTCTCCCTCCCTTCCCTTCTGTCTAAAAATAAATAAATCTAAAAATAAAAAAAAAATTTTAGCCTCCTCAGTATTCATATATTCCTGCACATATTACAAAAATCAAAGGAACAGAAGTTGTTTTTGTTTCAAATTCAAGAGAAAACCTTGTTTTCCCTAAAAATGACAAGCTGGCAGCCAAACCACTGTCTGACAATGCACCAGGACACAGACGCACCTGTTTCAGTCTCCCTCGGCTTTTGAGCAGGTTCCATCTTACAGGGAACTGCACAGTGGAGAAGGGAAAGCGCCTCTGTGCGCACAGCTGAACACAGTGGAGAAGAAACGTGGCAGAAAAGGGTTTTTTGGTTTTCTTTCTTTCCCAACCCCTAAAACAGCACCTGCTTTCTATTGTTTCAATAAAGTTAATATGAGGAACTAGAGAGTGGTGTAAATGAATGTGATGTTTAATTTGCTTTTGTTTCTACTCATGCACTTTTGTACAACATAAAGAAAGTGGACTTCTTTCTATTTGTATATTTTTAAATTTCACATTAAACGTGTAAAATTCTAATGTATCTGTTAAATGAATCTGTGGATTGAGTCTCACTATTTTATCCTACAAAGAACATAACAATTTCCAAAATTAAGGTGACAAAGAAAACGAAAGCTATTAATATAAAAAAGTGAAGAAAACCAGTAATATATCTAAGAATTCTATGTTCCCTCTAGCAAATCATACAATATGGACTTAAATAATCTGGAAAAATGTGTTACCTGTCAGTCTGTAGTTTCCAAGTTCTAGTATGCTGAGCAGCATCTCCGTGGTGCTGCTGATGCAAATGCTGAGGATGCCTCCTTTGCTGCTGTTCTTGCTGAACTTCTACCCAGCACGGAGGAACAGTAGCTGAAAACCGTGGCGTCAAAGTCTCAAAGCGGGTTAGCTCCACTAAAGATGTCAAGATGTCAAGGGTGAAAGGCTGGTCCACCAATAAATCAACTCCTTAATAGTGAATGCGGAATTTGAAAAAAGTTTTTAAAAAAGCAGTGTTAATTCATGTTTCTTTCTATTCAACGGCAACACTTACCAAATATCCCGAAAGTTAATAATGTGGACTCAGATCCACGCAACTAAAGTAACTGGCAGGGACTACACAACGGGCATGAGAAAGCTGCATCTTGAACAGCTGAAATGGCAGGAAGGCTACTCGTCACTGGAGACCCACAAACTCCACCTGTCAGAGGAGTCCCGACTGAACCCTAGCCCTGAATTAGTAACGGCAACAAAAGTAACGGTGCTAAATGCAAGCCCAACTCCCATCAGATCAATATTAACTTTTTAGATTTTCTTATTTACAAAACAAAATGCTAAACATCAGCAAGCACATAACATCTGTCCTTTTAAGTAGTATTTTTTCTACTTTTGTGGTAGTTAAGAATATCATATATACATACCACCATTGTAAGAGTAATAATAACAGCCATAATAACCAGCTTCAGAGAAATTGTTTTTTTAAATAAATATATGCGTTCACATTTGTGAAATGTCTAACATCAGACAAAGCTGAATGGCTGTTATTCTTGTTTCAATTAACGAAAGGTTAAAAAGAAGACTAAAATACAAAATTTGATAGGTTTAGAATATTTTCACAAAACTCTATTTTTCACAAATTTTTTAGAAAATTTACACCAAGCTCTAGAAAATTATTACAAGTGTACTTCAAACCACAGTTTTTCTCAAAGCTTATAGTTTTGTAAATCTGACTGAAACTGTATTAAATTGTTTAAATATATAAGAACACACAATTTTTCATAAATAAATGCTGGGGTTTTTGTTGAGTCCCCCCTCATATTATCAGTACATCAACGCCCCTTCTTTACATTACAGTCATGCACCACTTACCAATGGGATACATTCTGAGAAATGCATCTAAGGTGACTTTATTATCATAGAGCACACTCACACAAACCTAGATGGCACAGCCTACTACACACCTAGCTCTATCATCTGTACCATCTGCCCCCGGGTGCAAGACTGTATGTTTAGTATGCTACTGTACAAACAAGATTACGTCGAGCATGAGAGAGAATGAAGAAATCAGGAAACACAGCAAATAGCACGTATAAGGCTACTGCCAGTGTTACACAGCATACCATATCTGGCAAACTTTTTTATAAGTAGACAGAGCACACTCTAAAATAGTAATTAGAAGTACAGCCCTGGCTGCTGTGGCTCAGTGGATTGAGCACTGGATTGCACACTGGACTGCGAACCAAAGGGTCGCTGCTTCGATTCCCAGTCAGGGCACATGCCTGGGTTGCAGGCCACGTCCCCAGTAGGGGAGACGCATGAGAGGCAACCACACATTGATGTTTCTCTCCCTTTCTCCCTCCCTTCCTCTCTCTAAAAAAAATAATAAATCTTAAAAAAAAAAAAGTATAGTACACCTGGCTGGTGTAGCTCAGTGGATTGAGTGTGGGCTGGGAACCAGAGGGTCCTGGTTCGATTCCCCGTCAGGGCACATGCCTGGGTTGCGGTCCGGGTCCCCAGTGAGGGCCATGTGAGAGGAAACCATACATTGCTGTTTCTCTCCCTCTCTGTCTCCCTCCCTTCCCCTCTGTCTAAAAAATAAATAAAATCTTTAAAAAAAAAAAAGTATAGTAAATACACAAACCTGTATCATAGTCATGTACTATTTTTATCAAGTATTACACAGTGTACATAATTGTGTGTGCTACACTATACAAGGGGGGACCCCTCCAAAAACCAGAATTATCTTCTGGAAGGCTGGCCCCTTGTAGTACGGGCTTCCCCTGCTGGGTGAGTGTTCTAGGAACCCATCTGTATCGGTGAATCAGTTGGCGTTGTTTTGAGAGGCTACGTTTGGCTTCAGTGAATTTATTTTGAAGACCCGTTCAACGCATCTGCCCATTTCGCGATGAGTGATTACAAGTGCACCTGCCCACACCACACTGAGTGTTCAGCAGTTTTAGACCCAAAACAGCCCGACTCCCATGTCCCACCCAACCTATTCACCTGACCTCACCCCGTGTGACACTTTTTGTTTCCCTGAATGAAAAAAGTCCTCCTCAGAGGAAAACATTTTGCCCATGTGGAAGAGGTGAAAAAAAAGGGCGAAGCACAAAAAGGCACAAAAATCGACAAGTTCAAAAATTGTTTTGAACAGTGGAAAAGACATCTCAATAGGTGTACTGCATCATATGGAGAGTACTTTGAAGGTGAGCAAAGTTTAAACATGTAAGGATAAGTACACAATTTTTTATAAATAAATTCTGTTTGGGGGGATTCCCCCTTGTACATGACTGGCAAGACGGTTGGGTTTGCTTACACCAGCATCATCATAAACACCTGAGCAATGTGTCATAACATGACGTTACAATGGCTAAGAAGTCACTGGGCAGGAAGAATGTTGCAGCTCCATTATAATCACACAGGACCACCATCACATATGTGGTCCATCGTTGGCCAAACATCAGTATGTGGCGCACCGCTGTATTTACCTCTTTATAATCTAATCCACAGCTTTTCTACTAAATACTATAGTTACGCACTTTATAAAAATACTTCATTATAGCAATAAATTATAAATATGAAAACACTCAGTGTGTTAGCTTTTTAAACCAAGTTGTATAGTTAGTCAAGACAATCAAGTGTTGACTAATTATAGCAGGAGATATGAGTCAGTGTATCTCAACCAGGAGACAACCCTCCTAAGGGCCGTTTGGGTGGGTGACTGTGCATGCTACTAGACTCTAGCAGGCAGAAGCCAGATATATACTGCTAAGATAGCTCAGGACAGTCCTCCCACAGCAAGATTTACCTAGTCCAGAATGTCAACAGTGCTGAGGAGGCTGAAAACCCCTGTCATATAAAGAAGTGAGGATTATACTAATAATCACTAAAGTTACTATACTAGTAATCGCTAAAAGCTTGCCTTTGGTGCAAAGCAGAATGATCAAAAATGCCCAAATACCAACTTTATGTATTATTTCCATTTCGCACATGTTTGAGTTTAAACACACTTTCATTACAGATTTACCAAAATTCTTCCAAATGCTCAATCTAGGGAATAAAATGTGGAAACTACTAAAAGTAAAAACATAACAGGGCTACGGAAGCACAAAAGGCCTAACAGCAGGCATGGAGGCTGGGGAAAGACAGCTCAGTGTAACATTTGAAGAGCAAGAAACTGAACTGCACACTATACCTGAAGTTTCACAATGGGGCAACGAGGGTCTGAATATGCTCTTCCAGGGCGAAAGGATGCTTTCAGCTTTTTAATTCCAGTAGTAATATTAGTAATGTGGGCCATTCTGTTGACTTGACACTTAGTTAATGAACTCTTCTCTTTCTCATGTTTTGCTCTCCTTTCTAGCTAGACCAAAAACTCCTCAATAACCAATGTAGTGTGTTCACCTTAGGTAACTGAACCACTATTGGCCAACCTACCACAGGTTGAGAACCACTTCTTATTTTATGTTTACAACATTTTCCAACTACTGGAAAAATGATAACTGATACACAAAAACAAGCCTAGTAAAAGAATGCTAATAAGGAAATGAATTCCCTCCACAAAGTAACCAAGAGTTGACTATAAAAACTGAAATAATTTAAGAATATAAATTAAAAAGACTCAGAAGACAGAACATCTGAAGAGTTTGCATTTTTAAAAAATCATTTAAAAACTTAATACCAGGCCCTGGCTGGTGTAGCTCAGTGGATTGAGCGCGGGCTGGGAACCAAGTGGTTCCGGTTCGATTCCCAGTCAGGGCACATGCCTGGGTTGCGGGCCAGGTCCCCGTGAGGGCCATGTGAGAGGCAACCATACATTGCTGTTTCTCTCCCTCTCTTTCTCCCTCCCTTCCCCTCTCTCTAAAAATAAATAAAAATAAATCTTTAAAAAAAAAAAATCCTTTCTTCAAATTAAAAAAAAAAATAAAAAAAAAATAAAAACTTAATACCATACCTGAAATGCCAGGACTTGAAGGATTTGATAAAGGCTTGGAACCTTCTGAAGATGGTTCCATTCCTTTACAAAGAGATCCATCCACTAGTATATCAGCTTCATCAATATCATCACAGGTTCCTCCAATTTGGAGAAAATGAAGCTCACCACCTACAGTGTAGTAAAATTCCATCAACACATATATATGGAAAATGGGTAAACATACAAGTTTACTTTATTAGTTAAAAAATTTTATTTTAATATCACTTGACAGTTGGATAAAAAAAGGCAGGCAGGAGGAATCAGTGAAATAAAAATAGACCAGCAGAAATTAACCAATTTAAATAAAAGAAAGAAGAGATTTTTAAAAATCAAAAGCATCTCATTGACCTATTGGACAGATCAAGTATGTAAACATGTATGTAATTGGAATTCCAAAAAAAAAAGAGAGATAAGAAAGGTATAGAAAAAATGTTTATGAAATAATGGGCAAAAACTGATGAGATTTTATGAAAAACATTACACTACAAATCCAATCAATTCAATGAACCTCAAGTAGGATAAACACAAAAAGATCCACAGATACACACACATTATAGTTAAGCTGCTCAAAGCTCAAGTCAATGAGAAGATCTTCAAAGCAGCAAATTAAAAATAACTCATCACAGACATGAAAACTACAATGGAAATTAACAACTCACTTATCAGAAACAAGGAAGGCCAAAGGCAATAGAATGCCATGTATAGAAACAGTCAACCAGCAATTCTACATACAGCACTATTCTTCAAAAATGAAGGTGAAAGAGACCTTTACAGATAAGCAAAAGCAGACAATTTTTTGCTAGCAGACCTGCCTTACAATAAGTACCAAAGAAAGTCCCTCAACATAAAAGAAAGCAATGCCAAATCACAAGAACACATAGAAATAATAATTAGGTAAACAAAATATTTTTTCTCATTTGCTAACTTTTACAAAAGATAAAGATTTTATAAAATAACTAACACTTTGCCCTGGCCAGTGTGGCTCAGCTGGTTGGAGCATCATCCTGTAACCAAGGGGTTGCCAGTCCGATTCCTGGTTGGGGCACATGCCTAGGTTGCAGGTTTGGTCCCTGGTCCGGGTGCCTACCATACCTAGTCCCGGGCACGTGGGGCGCGGAAGGGTGGCAACCAATGGATGTTTCTCTCTCATATCAATGTTTCTTTCTCTCCCTTCCTCTACCTCTAAAAAGTTATGAAAAAATGACTTTGGGTGAGAATTTTTTTAAAACACCTAACAGTTTTTGGTTGAGTTTATAACTTACCTAAATGCAATACATACGACAACAGTAGCACAAAGGTAGGGGAGAAAAAAGATTAAAGTTTCTATCTTTTACTAGAATTAAGTTAGTATTATTCTGAAGTAGATTGTTTTAAGTTAAACCACTAAGAATATAGCTCCAAAAATAAGAATGATGCTCCTCAACTTATGATGGGGTTTACTTCCCAGTAAATTGAAAATATGGATAAATTGAAAATGCACTAATATACCTAACTTACGAAGCATCATAGCTTTAAGCCTAGCTAGTCTTTACTAAACACCTATCACCTTTGCACCATTTTAAAGTAAAAAAATCCTAAGTCAAACCATCTTAAGTTGGGAATTGTGTTATACTTTTAAAAAAATATCAACACATGCGCTAGTGATGTCATGCCGAACAACACAGTAAGAGGCTCTAGGCAGGAATCTCTAAAGAACAGTAGTACTTCCATCAAAGCAACAACTGAACTAAAAAGAGCCACTGGAAGCAACTACTTCAGAACTCTGGAACCTCACAAGGCACAGCATCCAAACGAGTGCCTGATGAAAGAGGAGGCTGCTGGTCTTCCGTAAGAGCAGGCTGCAGGCACCAGCTGCCATCCCCCACTCCTCAGCCAGGTCCCAGCTGCAGGGACAGCTGCCCGCCTTTCTGGACTGGCTGGCTGCCATGAGGGTGGGCGTTAGAGAGCTTGTTTCACATATTTGTGCACCTGTGTGTGTGTGTGTATTCTATTTCCAAATATTAATCAAAGACAGCTGCATCAAATCTACTTTTTTGTATATTAGTAGTAGTAGTAATTTTCAAAGTGGTTAACTTCTCAGGTTTTTTCTTGTCCTTCATTCACACGAGATCACTTCCTAGAACTTTTTCACTGTCTAAACTCCAAGAATACGTTAATCTATTTTGTAGCTTAAATATTATTTGTCCTCTAAGTTGCCAAAAGTATATTTGATCAAAGAGTAATTTCAATTACTAAACCGTACTGCAGTTCTGGAAAATACTATTATCTTACAAAGATGTGCCCTGAGGCCAGGGCCCTGAGGTTCCAACCCCAGCTTTACTTCAGAAAGCCAATGGCAAGTTAAATTGTTTTCATTTTTTAAAATCTTTCTGATTAAGATTCCAAAAAATGCCAATGCATGGGTCTTCTAATTTTTATTTACTCTGGCAGTATCTAGTCACTGTGATGACAGAAAGCCCAGTCTGAATGCTGACTGTGTGCCCCTAGCTCTGTGACCTAGGCAAGTTACTTAACCTCTCTCCCCCTCAGTTTCCTCTCCTGTAAAGTGGAGGCAATCATAGTGCATACCTCATACACTGATGTGATGACTGAATGAATTAACAGAGGTACAGCTCTCACAACAATGAACTGGCCGCACATGATCAATACATTGATACTACCCTTCATACAACATAGTATTTTAATGGTTTTTCTGATCTTTATCAACTCTAATTAATTCAAAGTTTTACTGGCCTCAAGTTAGTTTGCATGGCTCATTTTTCACACTGATGCTGTTGGGTTTTTATGTTATTTGAAGATATTTTCCCCTTATTGTTTCACGTGATATATTTCAAAGAAGGCAAACTGAACCACTACATTCACCATTAGCCTTCTTAGCGCAAGTCTTGAAATCTTTCTAAAGAGAGGAAACATAGGTTGATTCCTATCAAAACCACACTCCTGTAACTCTTCTTAAACCCGATTCCCCTGCCAAGTATTGGCTGTAGTTACCTAGGCTTCAAATATCTCCTCGCCCTAAATTCCTACTAAACTATCATCAGGACTATTCACGCTGACTGATACTGTCAGTAATCCTTTCCAAAACTTGCTTTTTCTCTCCAACTTAAAATACATATTGAGAAAAGTAGAGAAAAAATTCCATACTATGTGTTAATCTATACGGGCCCTCAGATGTTGCAAAACTATTCACTATCACTCAGAGGTCAGGAGTAAATCAGATCAAAAAATTTAGCAACAGTAATAATGACTTGCTAAATACTTTTATTTTAGAAAGAAATAAGGACAAGTATCTGTGCCAGAAACTTTACACGCATTATTTCATTTAATTCTAACAAGCCTGGAAACAGGCCTTCAGGCCTTCTTATCCTAGTTTATAAGAAACAAAGGCTTACTGAAGTTTAAAGTAACTTGCCCAAGGCCACAAGTCTGAGCAGATGCAGAGTCAGGGTTCACAGAAACAGCAGCAGGTTATTTTCTTGAGGTTAAAGCAGAAAAGATACTTTCTAAGAAATGTATTAATTTATTTACAATAGATAGAATCCTTATTTAGGGCAGTAGAAAAAAGTTTTAAAAACAGTTATAACAGTAGAAAGATTTACCACTTCATATAAAAGAATAAATTCCTCATCTGTATGGATCTAACATTCATACTAGGAATGCACATCAATGAATGACATACACAGCAGTTTTACAAGGATGCAGACGAACCCGACAGAGCACCCACTTACCTCTGGTGCATGCGCACAGCCTGTCCGTGCCAGAGCAGTAAATGACAGAAACAAATGTGTCCTGTTCCTCAGTGCCCTCCTTTTTGGGAGGTTCCACTTTGGCCAATATTTCAAAGTTTGAAAGATCTAATATTTTTACATATCCTCCCTGAGTGGTTATTACCAAGTGTCCAAGAGTAGAAATATCAGACTTCTTTTCTCTCTCGATGCCATTCTTTGAGGTTAATTGCATTTCCTCAATAGGTTCTTCACAGTCATCCTCTCGATTATCCAGTATATCTGGTGGAAGCAAAATGAGCGAGGTAATTGTGTCCTGGGGATCTTTGATATGTTGGATTTTTATCGGCTCCTCTTCTAAAGTCACTATCCGAGTGGCATAATTCATTTTATAAAGTATTAAATATCCACCACTAACATTCCTCTGCTCAGGCTGAATTATTAAAGGAGTCTGTACATCTGCTGGTGATTCGTGTTGGATTACACTAATATTTGCACCATTCACTACAGCAAGATTGGATTCCAGCTCACCTTTCCGTCTATTACATAGCGCAGAGTTTAATTTATTTAAATTATTCAAGGCCTCTACCTGATTTATTGCACTCAAGGATTCAACAGGGCATGTCCGCAGTCCTACCAACAAATGAACTCCATCAGCACAAGGAGTTATTGAGTCTATACAAAGATTCTCCTCCTCTGCAAACTTTGGCAGTCTCAAGCACTGAACCAAAGTCCCAGGCTTGGGAAACACAGAGTTCCACTTCTCGGAATCTGGAGACGTAAGGTTGGCCGCTGCATCCGCAAACTGCTGAATGTAAGTCACAGGGGGGTCCTGCAACAACAACTGCTCCTGACTGTCCAGTTCCATCTCAATAATCTGTGGAACCGTAAAACCATCATCATGCAGACTTTTACTCATTATATTGTTCATCTGTGAAAAGATTTTTCCTGCTTTTTCATCAGATTCCTTGATGCTATAAAGAAGCAAAATGGGTAAAGTCCTCCTCACCAGAGGAGAATTTAATTCTGAATTAGTGCAGGATTCATTGTCAGTTGATCCTTGTTCCGATATACTTTCACCCTGAGTTCTGCTTAAACCATCCAGTGACCTGTGAGAATTACTACTAATGGGTGAGGTAGCGGGAGATTTGTATGTTAATAAACCTCCGGCCAATAAACATGGAAAGGGAATGTTGTGTTGTTCCTGGTGCTTTTCCTTTGTCTTTTCATTCTTAGAGTTTGCTAAGCAAGGATTTGCCCCAAGTTCTTCAAGATCCTTTACAGTATCTTCAAGCACATTTGCGACAATCTCCCACTGAAGTTTTTCTGGCTGCTGGAGAACGCTGAGTGCTGTTATATCAAGGCTCATTTCCATGGCTTCCTTCTGTGATGTATGCCCTTTGGAAAGAAAACACACTCATTAGCAATGGCCTTGCAAAGGAAATCAAAATATCTAGTATGATATTTTCATTTACTTTTGTTTTGACTCATCAAGTCCATGCATTATAATATATACCATAAGTGGAAGAATTTAATATATTTTAAAGAAAATTTAATCAAATCTGGATAAACCTACCCAGAGAAAACATAAAGGTATCCAAGAGACTTAAAATCATTTTCATTCAGTTTTACTACATGTGCTACCAAAGCAAGCACTTACAATCATTTTCAATTCAGAATATATTCACCTGACAATCTATTAGCAAAATCTTTTTTTAAAAATTAGGAGACTAAAGAGGTCAAATAAAGACATCATTAATATCAAAATAATAGAAACCAAGCCAGAAACATTACTATTTATGCATTTATCATTTATGCACTTTGAATATCCATGAAACATTATTGTACCTCAGTTCCTTTTCCTTTACAATTAAGAAAGTCATTAGCATCATCTCCTCTTGCCTACCCTACCATGTTGATTATCATAGCATAAAATTTAATTCTAACCCCAAGCTTACGTAAAAGAAAAATAACTAGAAAGAAAAATTCCCCAAACGTATCATTTTAAAAATGAAACTCATTTTCTGTATTATATGCTAATTTTTAGTTCATTTAAAGTCAACAACATAACATTACACCTTAATGACCTGCTGTTTATTGTGTACTCTCCAAGCTGCCCCCTTACAAACAGTACAAGGGTCTCAACGCTCCAAACGTGCCATCTCTATGTCTACACAAAACCCCGTGATAGTTATCAGTAAATCCCTGAACCAGCTATAATCTCGACCCCAAACTGAAAGTTTCAACCAATATGGTGTTTTCAGAATAGTATGAACCACTTTCACTTTCAGGCAACAACAATATCAACAATAATAATGTAAAGACCATTCCAGGTAACTTGTGGAAGAACCAAGAAAAACAAAACAAAACACTGGAATTGGCTTTACAATTTTAGATAAGAATACAGAAGAGTAAGTAACTCAAGATAATTGCATGAAAGACTGAAAACTGCCCAAGTAAAGGAATCAACAAGAGAGATTCATGGAACATCAAATATTTAAGATATACTGAAGCTCTGTTTATACCATTTTTCATTATCTACTTCACTTACATTATCTTCAAAATGCTCACAGCTTTATCTAGAATTTCCCATGTTCTGAGATTAATCTTTTTCACATGTCATTATGATCATCTAAAACTAAAACCATTTCTAGCTAAGTAGAAGAAATTTTTGGTTATAAACTCAAAAATTTAATTGTTCTAATGAAGCTGTTCATTTATTTAACCATTCATTTGGCTATATTCACATGCAGCCTGCACACTGCCATGCAATATTTATATATATTTATTGTACTTTACTAACTCACTAATCTAGACGTGAAATGAAATGTAGACCATGAGACTTTTATATAAATCTTGAGGATGCTCAACTATTTTTAGAGCAAACTGAAACTTATTTATCTTTTTAAAGTTATGATAGGAAATTGCCAAGAAAAAACTATTTTTATATATGTGTGGATATACATATGCACAACATACATTAACCATAAATTACATATATTAACACATATTAAAGACAATATTCAAAGTGAATGGAATGTGAAATGAGAGTGTTCCTTAGACAGGAAAATATAACAAGTGGCACTATCACCCTGCTTCTCCCTCGTTATTTAATCAGCACCTGGGAAGCAGCACAGGCCATACACGCTGCTTCAGAAGACTGACAAAAGCATAATGACAACTGTCAGACACTGCAGCAGGAAAACCTGCTGTCCTGTCTCAGAATCTGCCCACTGTAACACAAAACACAGTTTTAAACAATATACCCACAGACATCCTGCAGTACAATAGTCTTCAGAGAATCGTTTTGGGAAACCCTTCTCTATTCTGCTTACTTAAGCAGTTCCAACCCACAGTTCTGCCAACCAAATTTCCTGAGGTTAGCAATTAGGTTTTACCCAGGCACTTTTCTAAAACCATCGAAACTCAATTTGAACCTTTCTTCAATCTCCTGACAAACATTCTTTCAAACTCTTCACAAAAGCGATATATCCTTAATTCTGATATATGGCCCCCAAACCAAACTTTTCTCTCTGACATCTATCTAGATATACTTCAAAAAGTCATAACCATCTTAACACCAGATAAAGGTTCTTAGTCTCCACTCACATTTTTGAAATTATAAAACATATTCTCTAATTTTTCAGACCGTATCATTGACTTTGATGATAATCATCTAAAGTCGGTAAATATAAGTTTTAAAATAGCATTTATGGCCCTGGTTGGTGTAGCTCAGTGGATTGAGCACGGGCTGGGAAGCAAAGGGTCCCGGTTCAGTTCCCAGTCAGGGCACATGCCTGGGTTGCAGGCCAGGTCCCCAGTGAGGGCCATGTGAGAGGCAACCATACATTGCTGTTTCTCTCCCTCTCTTTCTCTCTCCTTTCCCCTCTCTCTAAAAATAAATAAGTAAAATCTTAAAAAAAAAATAGCATTTATGACTTATTTTAGTTTATTCAAGGAGAGAACACATTCCATTAATATCACAAATCCATTAAGTCATCAAAAAATCTTTCAGTATGAGCTTACAATATAACATAATTATAATATTCTAATTTTACATATAATTATATCAGTATAATTAGCTTATTTTACTGCAAATAAATAAGCCACTTATAAGTCTCAAAAGGAAGCAATTAAAAAACTAGGAAATTTTTCTTTTCTTGCCATTACTACATTTTAATATTGCATAAGAACAACACTCCCAGCCCTAAACGCGTATCACAAAGAGTCAACAAGAATATATGGTAATTTCCTTAGATGCTGGAAAGTGAAGTAAACAGACTACAGTATCTAGAGGAAGATAAGATCAAATAGGCATTGATGAAAAAGATAAAGGCAGAAAAAGGATAAAGATATAGACCAAAGACAGATATTGTAATTTTAAAGATACCCACTGAGAGCCTTAGATCCAGAGAAAAGAACAAAGTTATAGCATACAAAGAAAAGGTTATAGTTAGAATTTTAAAAAACTAAGAGTAGAAAAAAAAGGAACACTTAGTTTGAATACTTCAGTTTACAAAGGAAAAACTGAGGGCCAAAGAGTTAAAAGGACGTGACAACCAAAGAGATATTTTGTACAAAGAGATTAAGCTCTAACCAAGTCTGAAGGTGACCACCGGCCAGTTTATTATTATTTATCAAATTAAGAATATATTATAGTACCCCTTTTCTGTTTTTGCAAAAAGGGCAACAAAGATGTAAAGGAACACAATCATCATAAGACTAATTATCTTTAAATGAAATCTTTACTATTCTAAAGTTAATTATATACCTGTACATCAATCAGGGCATTTTCCTACTTTTTTGTTGATATTTTTCATTTCTAAGAACTACCTCAAAAGATAACTAAAGGTCAGTCCAAAACCCGTCCAGTAGTGTTTGGTGGCTTTCAGAAGTATTTCATGACAAATTTGAATTTAGAGAGCATGTCTAGTCTATACTAACTATAACTTCTAACAAATGTACTATACAAAACCGTACCTCTTCTACAGAGATTTAACAAGTTATTTATGTCCTTAATTCATAAGATTTGGCATTAGAAAATAACTATAGTGTAATAATGGTCACTTTTCTAAAATACTGGCTACTTCCAGGAATTATGCTTCACATATTTTTATCTTAATCCGTAAAACTCAAATGAACAGATATTAGTATAACTTTTATATACTAGGAAATGCTATCAGACTATAATTTAATGATATGATTTGAATTCTCATCCAGTAAATCTACTTTCAGATACACTATTAGTCTTGCCTATACTATAAGGACATTACAACATAAAACATACTCTTTTGCTTTAATACTTCATAGGATAATGAATTAGGCAGCATTTAGTTGATGCCTTAATGTCTAGGATTTTATATTTAGAAATGTATTTTCTAGTCATCTCTTTTGTTTTGGGAATAAAGAACCTTAATTTAAATGTTACTTGTATTGTGCCCTGGCTGGTGTGGCTCAGTGGACTGAGTGCCGGCCTATGAACCAAAGGGTCACTGGTTTGATTCTCAGTCAGGGCACATGCCTGGGTTGCGGGCCAGGTCCCTAGTTGGGGGTGTGCAGGAGGCAGCCAGTCAATGTTTCTCTAACACATGGATGTTTCCTTCCCTCTTTCTCCTTCTCTTCCCCTCTCTCTGAAAATGAATAAATAAAATCTTTAAAAAGTAAATAAATAAATGTTACTTGTACTGCCCTGGTTGGTGTGACTCAATAGAATGAGTGCCAGCCTGCGGGCCTGAGAACAAAAGGTTGCTGGTTCAAATCCCAGTAAGGGCACACGCTTGGGCTGTGGGCTTGGTCCCTAGTCGGGGGTGTACAAGAGGAAACCGATGGATATATTTCTCACACACATTGATGTTTCTCTCCCTCTCTTTCTCCCTCCCTGCCCCTCTCAATATATAAGTAAAATGTTCCTTTTATTTAATAAAAGAATACATTATGCAAATAAACTGAACACATTCCAAAAGGCTTACGGTTAACTCCCTGTCATCTGTAACTAAAATTTGCTAAAGCTGTCCCTTTACTTCCTTTGACTCAACTATGTACCATTTAGAATTTAAGTATGAAATACTACATACTACTAATTCGAGATCTCTTATATAAACAGATTTTCTAACATTTTTTACATACCTGTCACAGAATCTGATCTGGAATGCTCTTCACTGTCTGAATCCTCCAGTAAATCATCACTTAAAAGACAAAGTAAAAAAATAATTTGATATATGATACAGCAAAAAAAAAAAAAACCTAAAAAAGCACAATGTTACAACCATTGCTTTATATCTGCAATAAAAGCATCATCAAAACTATTAAAACCAGCTTAGCCCTGGCCAAACAGCTCAGTCGGTTAGAGCGCGGCCCCAGTACGCTGAGGTGCAGGTTCTATCCCCACTCAGGGCACGTAAGATCAACCAATGAGTGCGTAAATAAGAGGAACAACAATTCAATGTTTCTCTCTCTCTCTCTCTCAAATCAATAAACTAAAAAAAAATTTAACTAGCTTAAATGATATATAAGTAGTCTGAAATCATAACTGATAATACTAATCCTGAATCATGTTAAATAGTTAAATAAATATCTGCCTGAAATAGGGTGTGACAACCTCTAAGAATCTATAAAAGAATCTGTAGGAATTTGAAGACTGTTAAGATGTGGCTAGGGATAGTTCATCTAAATAAAAGGACAAATGAGAGGCACCTAATAAAATCAAGGACAAGCCTCCAGGAGTAAAATTTCAGTCATTATTCCACTATTACTAAATTAAAAGAAGGCATTCTAAAACCAAACAGAAGAGCTATAGAAATACGTGAGTGTGCATGTACTCAGACACACATGCATTTCTTTTCTGTTTTGTATTTGGCTTGTTTGCTGCAGAAGGGTTGTCAAGAACGCCTTGACAAGCACTGAACTTCCTACAACCCAGAAGTTAGGAGTTAAGACAAGACAATCTTTTGCTCTGTACTCAGATGGTTCAAGAAATGCCAGACCCCTTCTTTGCATCCACCTTTATCCTCAGTCTTCGTTGTTAACAGACGAGAAAAAAAGATACATCAGATCAGCCTAGCGTATTAGGCTGCATGTGTAGTATAGTAACCAGCACTTCTACAGCAGTCTAAAATTCTGCTAACCCTAATTACAAAAGATGTATATTGCAAGAAGGAAAAATAATTCTCTCTTTTTGAAACAATGTATTGTACTCACATCTGAAATACCCAGGTACTTATAGTGTTATTTTTAAATATAATGTAAGTTAGTAATCTCTCTTTAAAGAAGTCTGAAACTTTCAGAGTTTACTTAGATATTTTTGGGAAATTTTCTGTGTTTTAAATTTTTCAATTGGTAGTAATTGTCTATAAACCAATTTTGTGCTATAAATGAAAACAAGAAAAAAAATGTAAAAACTTTAACCTAGTTCCTAATTACCCCCTAGCTGTTCAAACACAAAAAGGCCATTTCAGAGAAATGACAGATACCTGGAAATTAAATCCCAAGGGGAAATATCTATGAATTAAAATTAACCAGAATGAATTAGTCCCAACCGAGAAGACATAATAGGTTTTAAATACAGATGGACCTTTACATTAAGAAAAATAACCAATTACCCAACTATACTTAGATAAAGGTTAAAGTAAAAGTAATATATCTATATTTACATATATATCTTCACATGAGGACATGTTTTTATTGATTTTTAGAGAGAGAGAGGAAAGGGGGTGGGAAGCAGGGAAGGGGGGAGAGGGAGGGAGAAGAAGGGGGAGAGGAAGGGAGGGAGGGGGAGAAAGAGAGCAAGAGAGAGAACATCAATGTGAGAGAGAAATGTGGATCGATTACTTGGTTACCTGCCATATGTGCCCCAACTGGGGATCAAACCCACAAACTTTACAAGTGCCCTGTCCAAAAACTGAACCCGCAACCTTTGGTGTACAGGATGACACCAATCAACTGAACCACCAGGCAGGGCAAGTAGTAGTATATTTTAAGAAGAAATTTGTGTACCTCAAAATGAAATTACGAAGAATATTGTAAAGGGTTGCCAAATAACCACCCTTAATTGACCTCCAAACAACACCTTTTTCTGAAGATCTTCAAAATACAATGACTTTTTTAAATTTTATTTTATGATAGAAAACTTCTCATACTATTATATAACAAAATCATGAGTAAAATCATTGAATGGTACACTAAAAGGGTGAATTTTATGATATGCAAGTACACCGCAATAAAACATCTAACCTCACACGGGTTAAAGAATACACACACAGGTGGCAAGTTTGGTTGCACCGACACCAGTACACAGGCACAGACCGGTGAGTCCTCGGAATTAGAGAGCAGGAAGGACATCCAGCTTGTGAATGGGAACCTCTGTGTTGTGTGTGATGAAAAAGCAATTTAAAAATGGCTGATGCTGAGAAGGGCAAGAAGATTTTTATCCAGAAGTGTTCTCTGTGCCACAATGTGGAAAAAGGCGGTAAGCACAAGACTAGGCCACAGCTCCACGGTCTACTTGGGCTCAAGACAGGGTAGGCCCCTGGACTTTCTCACACAGACGCCAACAAGAATGAAGACATAACCTGGGGAGAGGCTACACTGATGGACTGTTTGAATAATCTGAAGAAGTACATCCTGGAACAAAAATGAACTTCAATGGCATCAAGAAGATCTTGTACAGAAAAAGCAGGCTTGATAGCTTATCTCAAAAAAGCTACTAAGGAGTAATAGTTAACCGCTGCCTTATTTATTACAATGATTGATGAATTTTTTCATGTGTGCTACATCTAAACCGATCTCACACACCAGAATTCAGACCATGAAGGGCTGACAGAGCATTTCTTTTGGGCAGTTCTGATTTAAATAAGATGGGCTTGTGGTTAAATGACTATGATCAGCTTTTTGAACTTTGATGGTAATTTTGGTTAAGCAAGGGCTATCACAATTTTTCCCTTCTAAAAATATGTTTGACTTAATCCATAATGTTCAACTTTTCAGAGATGGTGAATGCCATCTCAAAACCTGTTGGAGATTGCTTTTATATTTAGATTTATGTTAACTGGTTAACATAACCTTTATATTAATAGGTTAAATACTGAGGAAATACCTTCACTGTCTCTTAGACAGCAAGACTCTTGTGTTTCAAATAGTGTTCATTAGGCTGAAGCCCATACCAGTGTGGCTCAGTTGGGTGAAATGTCTTCCCACAAAGTGAAGAGTCACCGGTTTGATTCCTGGTCAGGTCACCTGCCTGGGTTGCAGGTTTGGTCACCAGTCAGGGCACATGAGGGGCAACCAATCAATGTTTCTCTCACACAGATGTTTCTCTCCCTCTCTTTCTCACCACGCCCCCTTGCCCTTTGACTAAAAATAAATAAAATTTTTTTTAAAAAAGCACAGGCTAAAGATAAGCTGGCAGTGTCCATTTTATCTTTTTGGTTCTAACTATGCCAATTTAATTAAAATTTCCTGTATTGAAAGGGTTGCCTTTTACTTAATGAAAGACATTTTAGTTTTCTATGTATATCAAATAAAGAACATTTAACACTTAAAAAAACTACACACAAATGTACATCAAAAATGCATATAAATGTTACTATAAATGATATTATGTATATTACACATTTCTTCAACTTATCTGTTATTCTCCAATTTTTCTACAATAAGCATGCATCACTTAAGTAACAGACACTAGATTTACTAAAAGCCTTTTACATGATACAAAACTTTCTACAAAGTAATAAACATAAAAAATAAGATATGACTAAGGTTTAAATGTTTACTTAAGATTATGTTTTGAAAACTAAGCAAACTATAATTACAGGGGTACCCTAGTTTTCATATACCATTACAATAAAGAACTTCAAAGTTAGCTCAGAAAATTTTGTCAGTTTGAAAGACATAACATACAAATGAGACAAAATGTTAATTTATTAAAATTAAATATGTTCCCAAATAAATACTCTTCCTTGAATGTATCAGAAGAAAGAAAAATGTTACTTTCTAAGTAGAGGTAGTCAAAAACAATTCCTCCATTGAAATTACAACTAAACTAGAGAACAAACAGCATTCAGAACTGCATGGGACGGTAGTCCTACAACTACAGAATTAAATAAGAAGCCACATCAAGAGTGGTAGGAGGGGCAGAGATGTGAAACAGGCTGGTCCCACACCCACGTGTGGCAGATAGAATTTGGGAGGGGAATCACACTACAGAGTTCCCCCTGAAGAGTGAGGGGTCCAAGACCTGCACCAGGCCCCTCAACCCAGGATTCCAGTGCTAGGAACAGAACTCCCCATAACTTCTGGCTGTAAAAACAAGCAGCGATTGAAGCTGAAGGAGACAAAGGCTTCTGGAGTCCTAGGCAGTCTCTCTGAACTCCAGTGCTGGGGCAGCAGCTTAAAAGGTACCAGAGCCATACAGGGAGGAAATTAATTGTCCAGCATCAGGGCAGGAGCTGGGAGAAGCAGCTTTCACCCAGACTGAAGTGCTGGCAGAGGTCACTGTTCCTTTGATGGACAGTCCGCCCCAGAGCCAGCAGCCAGGCACCATATCTGAGACTCCATCAACCTGGCTCACTGTTTGCACAGGCTTAGTGATCCCCTAAGGCCACGCTCCACCCAACTTTGAAATGTAAGGAGAACACCCAATCAGAACAGCAAGAAGAAAACAGATTCCAAAAAATTGAGGATTGTGTAAGGAGTCTCTGGGACAACTTCAAGCATACTTCAAGCATATCATGGGGGTGCCAGATGGAGAAGAGAGAGAGCAAAATATCGAAACCTATTAGAAAAAATAATTCCAAATAACTTCCTAACCTGGTGAAGGAAACAGACATAGAAATACAGGAAGCACAGAATCCCAAACAAAATTAACTCTGAGGCCCACACCAAGACAAACCATAATTAAAATTCCAAAGGTTAAAGACAAAGAGAGAATCTTAAAAGCAGCAAAAGAAAGCAGTTAATTACCTACAAGAGAACTCCCGTATGACTGTCAGCTGATTTCTCAACAGAAACTTTATAGGCCAGAAGGGATTGGCAAGAAATATTCAAAGTGATTAAAAAAAGAATCTACAACCAAGATTACTCTTACCCAGCAAAGGTATCATTTAGAATCAAAGGACAGATAAAGAGATTCACAAGAAGAAATTTTCTTAAACAAGAAAAAGGAAAAATAAAAAATATAAAAAATACATGGCAATTAATACATATCTATCAACAATTACTTTAAATGCAAATGGATTAAATAATCCAATTAAAAGACACAGTGTGGTTGAATGGATAACAACATAAGACCCTTATATATGCTTTCTATAAAAGACTCTTTATATCAAAAAGACACACAGGCTCAAAGTAAAGGGATAGAAAAAGATTTTTCATGAAAATGGAAACAATAAAGTAAAGATGGGGTAGCAACGCTTATACAAGATAAAACAGACTTTAAAACAAAGGCTGTAACAAGAGGGGAAAAAAAGACCCAGCAATTCCAGTTCCAGGTATTTATCCAAAGAAACCCAAAACACTCAATTGAAATGACATACACATCCATATGTCCTCTGCATCATTATTTACAATAAGCATGACATGGAGGTAATTGAAGTGTTCATCAACGGATTAAATGGATAAAGAACTGGTGCATATATAAAATGGAATGTGACTCAGCCATAAAAAAATAAAATCTTGCCATCTGCAACATGGATAGACCTAGAAGGTACTGTGCTGAGTCAAGTAAGTCAAAGAAAAATAAAATGTCGTATGATTTCACTTACATGCAGAATCTAAAACACAAACAAGCATAACAGAAAGAGACTCATGGAAACAAAGAACATGTTAACGAATGCCAGATGGGGGTTGTGGGGAAAGGAGGAAACGGTGAAGGGAGTAAGAAGTACGAACTGGTAGCTGCAGAACAGTTACAGGATGTAAAGCACAGCACAGGGAACAGTCAGTAACACTGCAATAGCTATATACGTTGTCAGATGGGTGCTCAATTTATGAAAGTGATCACTCTAAAGTCATATAAATGTCTAATGGCTGGGTTTTACACCTGAAACTAATATAATATTGTACATCAACCATAATTAAAAACTAAAAACTTATTTAAAATAAACAAGTAAAATTATTTCATTCAAGAAGAAAAATGGTAGTCAGTAACTGGTGATACTTAAGACAAGCTGAGCGACTTGTGCAACCCTTTACTCTGCCTCCTTGAGAATACCGCAAGTGGTGCTCTGTAACCCTAGTCCAGCTCAGAGTTAAAACTGCAGTTTCTTGGGAAACAAGGGAGTGAAGTGGGATTATATTTTGACCGTCCTGTCCCCAAACAAATCAAATAATGCTACAGACATCAGGAAAATGTCAGAAAAGCTAAATGGAAGAGAATCCAGAATAGAAATTTTAACAAAATGGTTCTTCAGCAATAATTATCATGCCTCAACTGTTTGCTGGCTACTGATAAATTATTTTATATAATTAGGTAATCCTCTATAGTCACAAATTATGTGCCTGTCAGTCATGAGCATGTCTATAATTTGAAGTGCTAATGAAAACAGAGGATACTAAAACCATTTGGTTCAACAGTTCTATGAAAAGATTTAGTAGAAGATGAAATTACAAATCTAATCCATGGATTTCGTTATTTAAACTATTTTCCATGGCAGCAATTATCTCCGACTGACATAGATGAAGACAGAAAATAAAGTACATTTTACAGACTACGGTATTTCTGAAATTTCTTCTCAAGAACCACACAGCTACTTCCTATTTCTAACTTAACGTTTATTCTCTATTCTTCTGACCTAATAATTTCTTCTGCTTCTTTAATTATAATTAAGAGAATATACAAGTTAGAAAAAGAAAATACTTGACTTCTATAAATCCCATTAAAACAAATTCACATACCTATCTCCTTCCAATTTTGGTATATCTGAGCAACTAGAGGAGTCTTCCAGCCACGCCAACGTTGGTCTCCTTGATTCAACTGCTGAGCTTGGTTCTCCCGACAGAATAAGCTGTTGGACAATTGCTGGATCATATGCATTAATTTCAAACTTTAGGTGCACCTAAATTAATGAAAAGCCTAAGTTTACAACTGATTTTTTCTCAATCGCCAATCAATCTGTTACTTCGAAATTAAAATATACCTTCATAAGTTTGGAAACATCCCATATGCAGATCTTTCCTCGTTTTGTGGCAGCAGCTAGAAAATGAGGGCAGCTCCCAGAACCAAAGCAAGATATTCTGTCAGTCCCATCTGCACAAGGAAACTGTGCAGGGCTTGTTGCGAGGGTGACTGACAGCGGCACATTCTGTGTGTGCTCGCCTTTCACAAACGGGCAGTTTGGGGAATGTCTCTCATGTTCAGACCTTTACATAGATTAAGGAAGGAAAAATTTAATGAACAACAAAGCGGGCAAGTTTGTACATTAGAACATCAGGATCATCTTTTCTTTTTTAAAAAACAAATATTTCTTATTAAAAAGACTCAAATACCAAATCACTCAATGTTATCAAGATCATTCTAATATATTCAACTAGTACTTTAAAATAGCAGCTGTTATTCACATTAAATGATTACAAATACAGTTTCAGATAAAATTGAAAAACAAATGCTGTGGTATAATTTATGCTGTATTAACATACTGATAAAATTGTTTAGAGTCTAGATATTTCCTCATACTGGTTTCCTACCACTTTAAATAACCACTTGGTTTCAATTTAAAATTCTCCATGAATGTACAGTCTGGTGCCAACAGTTAATTCTGTACTATATATTTAAAATTTGTGAAAGATACATATCTCACCACACACAAACAAGAAACTGTAACTATGCTACGTGATGGATATGTTAGTAAGCCTGACTGTTTATCATTTCACAATGTGTATATATATCAAAATATCAAGCCATACACCTTAAATATAAAACTTTCTTTAAAGTTAATTATAGATACATAGATAAAGATCAGTGGCCACAACTGCAAATGACATATAGTAAAAATTCAATAAGTGTCATTCATATCACAAAAAAACATTTTAGTAAAATCTGAAAACAAAAAGACCTATAAAATATGAATTAAATGACTTATAAACATAGAAATATACTGATACAGTCACTATCAGACTCAATCAGACAACATCCAAACAAAACTTCTTTCCAAAAAACTTCAATAATATTCATAATGCATACTATTTATCTCAAATAAATGCTCATTTACCAAAAAGAAATGTTAGTTTATTAGAAAACACTAACATGTTTAATAAAAATAAAATATTAGGACCTCAGGCCCTGGCTGGTATAGCTCAGTGGATTGAGTGTGGGCTGTAAACCAAAGGGTCGCTGGTTCGATTCCCAGTCAGGGCACATGCCTGGGTTGCAGGCCAGGTCCCCAGTGGGGGCCACATGAGAGGCAACCACACATTGATGTTTCTGTCCCTCTCTTTCTCCCTCCCTTCCCTTCTGTCTAAAAATAAATGAATAAAATCTTTAAAAAAAAAAAATATTAGGACCTCAGATCAAGACTGGTATAATGACTTCAAGATTTTCTCAAATATTGAAAGCAGGGTCAACACTTAAAAAGTATCTGTCCAACTTTGTGACTACTTTCTTTCTTTCTGGTTTTTTTTTTGGTTTTTTTTTTGTTTTTTAACTTTCCCTATCTGTAATTCAAGGCATTAACTGAAATGTCAGGACACTGCTACCAAAAATAGAACCCTTTTTTTCAAAGCCATTTTACATTTCCATGGCAAAGAAAGAGAAACTAACAAAATATACTACTCCTGAGGATGCACATATTTCTACATTGTACATATCATTTACCTATATCCATATATAAATCTAGACAATTTGCAATATGCAGATGCCTTACAAAATGCTTTTTACATGGCACCTCCAAGCACATAATTCAACGGGACTCCTTCCCAGCTAAATCCTCGGGTATTTTCGCCTTCCCTTCTTTCTCTTACCTGAGTTTGAACTTTTTAATCAAAATTTTGTTTACACAAATAACACATGACTACATAAAGCTAAAGACCCACTTCAATTATAACATCCAAATCTAGTAATCTATTTTAACAGGTAACCACTATTAAGAATTTAAGTGGTATACTTGTAAAATATTTTATAGGCCCTGGCTGGTATAGCTCAGTGGATTGAGCGCGGGCTGGGAATCAGAGGGTCCCGGTTCAATTCCCGGTCATGGCACATGCCTGGGTTGTGGGTCAGGTCCCCTGTGAGGGCCATGTGAGAAGCAACCATACATTGCTCTTTCTCTCCCTTTCTGTCTCCCTCCCTTCTCCTCTCTCTAAAATAAATAAATAAAATCTTTAAAAATAAATAAATAAATAAAATATTTTATAAATTTACATACAAATATGTACATATTAAAAGTACAGAAGATTTTTTAAGTAAATAGTATCCTTGTATGAATCATTCTACAGCAGCTTTCCTGATACAACGTATCTAAAAGACATTGATGGTGATTAATAGAGAGACAACTATTCATTCCTCCTCATTGTTGGAATGTAGTTAATTATATGCGTATATCACGTTTCATTTGACTATTCCCTCCTGACAGGCACTTAAGAGGCTGTGGGCTTTTCAGTGCAGTGACCATCCATTTTATGCTTGCTTGTATACAATAGCAACAGATTCTCTAGGGTAAATAATAAATAAGTAAAAGCGGAATTGCTAGGTAATAGGGTGTGCCCATTTTATTTTTCTAAAACTTCAATCTTCCTCCAAAGTAGCTCTATCAACTCTCATAATTAAAATATGAGAGCCCCATTTTCCCCTTCTAAGTCTCCATTCTTTTCCCCCTTACAGAGATTCAAGTGATACCAAGTCTCTGCTCCCCAGCCCCCATTAATTCTGCTCCCTCCTATCCCCAAGTCCTCAGAGACTCTGCCAACTGCTGGAGTTTGAGGAATGCTGAATCCTAGAACAAAGAGGTAGAATTCTTGATTCCCTGACCATATCAAGAAAAGATGGATTTTGAAGTGCCTACGCTGAAAATTTGAATCAACTTCCCACAGAAAAATATTTATGAATAAAGTTACATTAGACAATATCACAGTATAATTTTAAAGGTATGTGTTAAATAACTTTCTTGAGGATCCATCTGAGAAACTAAAAACTACATATTAAATTGGTATGGTTTCTAAGAGAAAAGACTAAGCTCCAAACAGAACCCTACCCTAAACTGGAAAATCCTTATTGTCAACTTCTCAGTCTGTAGAGAGATGCAACTTCAATTTTTCAATTTTTGCAACGACAATATTTCCCATTGCAACCTGGAATCCACAGGTACACCTCAGGAGGCTTTACCAAGTTCACCCCATTCACATCAACTGACAAACATTAAAGGTGATGTATTTTTAAAACCGATTCCTGGCTCCATCATTTACTATCCATATGCCCCTTCAGCAAATTTTACTTTATTTCAAAATGGGATAATATTCCTATCTGATTGACTGTAAGTATTAAATTAGAAAATATCCTCACTTCTTTTCAATAAAACAAAGATAATTATAATACCTACTTCACAGCACAGGGCTAATGTGAGTATTAAATGATATATAAAAATATATCATTTATATATATAAAATATATATATTAAGTGTTTAAAAGATATATATTAACTTAAAAATATATAAAGTGCTTAGGATTATATATGGTAAATAGATTATACAAATACAGGGTAGGGCAAAAGTAGGTTTACAGTTGTGGATATGCAAAACAAAGTTTATTCTTCTATCATTATTTATTATTTAATAATTATTTATTATTAATTATTGTATTATTTTCCATACAAACAACCATAAACCTACTTTCGTCACATCCTGTATATGTTATTATTATTACTATTTTTATTAATAGGGCAACAAAGTAATTATTTGTACAAATGAGGTTTCAATACATTATTCTCTAACATTTAACCAAGTTGTAAACTTTCACGCACTAGAATCAAAATCACCATAGACTCCCTAAAATTACTCCAAAATTTAAAATGTAAATTATAAAACCCTCCTCTGTGGATTCCTCATTAGGGGAATCCAACAGAGTACTATTAAAACAGCTGAATAATCATGCTCTTTTCATTTATTTTATCACAGCCTTCTAGTTTTCAGAGTCTGATTCTATTCTTTGGCATTTCCAAGTACAGATTTTAGGAACTGAGTGACCTTGGAGATATTGCATGCCAAGTGATGTGACAGAGCATAGACAGTACTACTTCATCCTCTTGGGACAAAGACAAAAATACTGATGGCAGAAAGCATGAATATTTTTATATCTAAGTCAGATAAATAAAATTTAAAAGCATGTTTATAGGATTAGATTAGCCTGTTATGTCCAGAAAAATCAAGACTCACCAAGGCTCATCAGTAGGCTCCCAACAAACGAGACACACACTGCAAGTAAAACACATGGCTCTGTCATCTCCAGATGAAGCAGGCTGCAAATTTATAAAGAAGACAGACAAGGTTAGTCAATAGCAAAATAGCTTTGTTACAAAAGCTCTCCTAAAGAAGTTAATAAATGTAGGCAAAATTCTATACTGCAAAAACACTATTAGGTTTGAACAATACACTGAGTCCCCAAATGTTTACAAACTTGCCTCTTTATTTGAATAATTGTTTCATCAGAAAGTGACCACTAAATCAAACATGGAAGCACACACACATACTCAATCTCTGATTTAGCATCTTCTGATTATATTACTAAAGTATTTGAAATATAGTTAACTATAGAAAGGAAATAATTTAACAGGTTTATTATTACAAACTGATTCCCATACAATGACACAAGAAAGGACCAGTAAAAAAGAAATGCAAACTGGTGAACCTAATTCATGTAAGGTTCTTCAAGACACATGGAACATGCTACATATATATAAAATAACATGACCAAACTTGAACAGAACAGACAAAACCTCTAAAAACCAGTATTATTTTTTTAAGCTTTTTTTTTTTTTAAAGATTTTATTTTTATTTATTTTTAGAGAGAGGGGAAGGGAGGGAGAAAGAGAGGGAGAGAAACCGCAATGTATGGTTGCCTCTCACATGGCCCTCACGGGGACCTGGCCCACAACCCAGGCATGTGCCCTGACTGGGAATCGAACCGGGACCGCTGGGTTCCCAGCCCGCGCTCAATCCACTGAGCTACACCAGCCAGGGCAAAACCAGTATTATTTTTGATCACCTATTCTAATTAGCACTTACTACGTCTCCGGGTATAAATTTATTATTTATTTTAAAGATAAAAAATAATCAGCCCCTAGCACACATACAAGATTCTAGACAACTTATGATGTGATGTCTTTTCAAAGATGCAATACTGTGAATAATAATACAACAGGATAAATATCAAGTCATCACTTCACAAAGACTGTTTTAGGAAATGATACCCAATAGAAGATAAATTGTTAGGAAAAATGGTCCATATTTAATCCTTAATCTAAGAAAATAATTCCAGTAATTCTAGTATTAGCCAGTCTCCAAATGACTCTAACTGAAAAGTCTGAAAAACTTTGAGTAAGATATTCAAATATTTAAAATATTCCGATTTAATTTTAGTTAACATACTCAGAAACACTTCAAGATAACTAAGGAATAATCACTCTTTAGATTCTTCATAACAGTAATTTCAATGTATTTCAAAGTTTAGTTGAGCCCAGCTGGTGTAGCTCAGTGGATTGAGTAAGGGCTGGGAACCAGAGGGTCCCGGTTCGATTCCCAATCGGGGCACATGTCTGGATGGCGGGCCAGGTCCCCAGTGAGGGCCATGTGAGAGGCAACCATACATTGCTCTTTCTCCCTCCCTTCTCCTCTCTCTGAAAATAAATAAATAAAATCTTTAAAAAAAAACCGCACACACAGATTAAAAAAAAAAAAAGTTTAGTTGAATTTTAAAATTAAATAAGAATGCTTTATGTAAAACTGACACATAAATATTAGATATTTTAGATCATTTTATCGGGGGTAAAACAGTGGTAAGTCAGTCTACTATATTCAGTTCAAATTTCTTTTAATTAGTAAATATGCCTATCTGAACAAAGTTTTCTTAACTTTCCTCTACTTAGTTTGGTGAAACTCTCCATAATACCCCAACCTCCTGTCTTCTGTCACACTAATCCTTACAATGTAGACCTGCCCCTTTTCCTACAACTATGACTATTTTCCTTGACTAATTATTCCTCTTTCTGCACAATGTCTTAATCAGTTCTTTAATACATTGTGTATTCAGGTCGTATTTTACTACACCCAATGCTGCAACTATAGTTATCTATATATGGATAATTTGCATCTCAAATAAAATTAGAATATCAGGAGTAACTATAATGTGTTGGTTTTATTGAATTGCCCCTAAATAGCTACTACTATGTTATGAATGCAGAAATCAAAAATTGAAAATAAACACACATCCAAAGAGAAGACTTTTTAAAAAGTGTACCTGAAGAATACTGCCTATTTTCTGCAAAAAAAAAACTAGTGTGAAGCATTAACTCAGTTGTTAGTTACCTTTAACAATTTCTTTCCTTTTCATACACAATGCATGACATAGGAAACAGTATTATGATCAAAAATATAAGAACAAAAACCACTCGGATAAAGCATACACACAAGCATACAGATGATATACAAAATACATTTTTGAAAAAGGTTTTTTTGGTGAGTAAAACGGTGTTTTTTTGATAATATTTTTTACCTGATGATAAAATCCAGCTTGAGCCATGGGATCTGGTTGTGCCCATCGATAACCTACATGAGGCCATGATGTAAATGTCTCCCGTCTATTAGCTTCACTATACATTAATGATCTAAAAGTAAACATACTTTATGTAATCAAAGTTAGGCATCAAATGACAGTGACACTCCTATTCACGCTGACAAAAATATTCCACTATATTATCAACAAAAATTGGAAATGGTCTAACGACCATGTACAAATTTGTATTTTAAACTAAAAATGATCACTTTAAGAAAGTTCTCTTAAACAAGGTATCGAAAAAGAAATCTGACTGACGGCCACAAATGATAAACAATTCCAGAGGTTCATTAAATTAACTGATGTTGCACAGTTATCAAACAGAGAATACAAAATCTAGAAATTTGGCAGAGCCAAACACTTTCACACCTGCCAAGTTCTGTACTGTAGGTAAAGCCACAACCAAACAGTGGTCGTCTCCCAACCACATTGAGAAAGTGTTTTCTAATGTTATATGGTTAAGTAGAAGGCAGTTTTTTGTTCTTTCTCCAGAGAAATCCTTTTACAGGAACAGCTGTGCTCTCCACGAACTGATCAAAAAAGTAAATCTTCATATGTTTTCATAGTAAAATATATGAGCTCACTGAGAGTGAACCCATAACAGAGAGCATTAGAGTATTTTTTAAAAAGATTGTACCAAAATTAGAAAAAGTCCAAATGGCTTCAAGCAAGAAAAAACCAGTAAGCAAAATTTACTCTTCCTAATTCAAACGTGTAATTGCTACTAGAAAGGACAAAAAAAAAAAAAAAAAAAGAGAAAGTGGTAAAGGTCATCACAATGAGACCAGAAAAATATTTTTTCTTTAAAGTCTTCCTCCAGTCAGTACACAATTTCCTATGATATTGCCAGCAATCTTAGGTTGAACTCACAGTTGTGTCCTGGTTGGAAGAAAACAGTGCTGTTGGGTTAGAAGAGCCGTATCCCTGACAAGCTGTAGATGACTTTAAGACCTGCGTCAGCCTTAGGAAAACACTCCCTTAGTTCTACAACCAAACAGAACTGCAATACCATCCAACTGAACCAAATTCAAACCTCCAACAGGCCTAGGTTCACTGAAGTCCTCATAAGGTTCTTAGATTCATTTTAATGAAACAAATACCACAGACAACATAAAAATTAGTATTCTGAGACATTTTCACACCTCTAGAAATACTGAATATCCTATCCAATCAATGCATTTCCTAAAATAAAATATTACACTGATTTCTTTAGAATTCCTGCTACTGTTTGCAATAAAAATAGCTCTGGGGGCTGTTTTATAATCTTGAGATAAGAATAGCTCTCAGACAAGAAACATTTATTCTAAGTACACATGTCTCCCTCTCCAGACATATTCCAAAGAATATTTTAAGGAAAGCCACAGCACATACCACCTGATGGTTATTCAGATTAAAAATCAGTTTCTGCAACTTCACCCAAAAGACAGATAGCCATATTACTATATAAAAATTATTTACAAATGTTTCTACAACTCATAGAAGTTATTTATATAATAAAATCACTTTTAAAAAGGCAACAGATTGCCCTGGCTGGTGTGGCTCAGTGGACTGAGTTCCCAGTCGGGGCGCATGCCTGGGTTGCAGGCAGGGTCCCCGGTAGGGGTGTGCAAAAGGCAACCACACACTGATGTTTCTCTCCCTTTCTTTCTCTCTCCCTTCCCCTCTTTCTAAAAATAAGTAAATAAAATCTTTACCCAAAAAAAGGCAACTGATTAAGCAAAGTCTCAGTTTACCAAGAGATAAATCAATAAATACCGCAAACTTAAATAAGAGCCATACATAAGATAATAGAAGTTTTTTTAAAGTTAATTCATTCACTAGTGCCTTTGCTAACATCAGCACGTCCCATTTATAAATGTACTTTAGAAAAGCATAGGAAGTTACAATTCATGTCAACGAAAATGTGAAAACAAAATGTTAATGCTAAGAAGGCAAATGTGAAAAAACTTTTCAACTTAATATTTCAGTATAGCAGTTTTAAATTTCACTGCTTTTAGTAAGAACCTGATAAATGTTATTTCAAGTGACAAATCATTTAAGGTTTTAAATGAATGTACTATTGGTCTTCTAATTAGTTTTACTCAAAGCAGAACCTCATTAAATCTCTATTAAAAAACATGATGATTGAGGTATGTTTTTTGTAATGTTTAAAATCCAGGGCAAGCAGCATAAAAACCTTAATTCAAAACTGTCCTCATTAATTTTTTTAACCCTTTTCATTATTTTAAGTAGAAAATAATTTATGGTTCTTATACTTAGATTCTGGCATGTTTTTTTTAATTTATCAAAATTTATGTCAAAGGTCACAAAATTGCTCCCTGCCCGGTAGCTCAGTTGGTTAGGATGCTGTCCCAATACACCAAGGCTGAGGGCTGGACCCCTGGTCAGAGCACATACAAGAATCAGCCAAAGATGCATAAATAAGTGGAACAACAAATCTATGTTTCTCTCTCTCAAATCAATAAAAATAATTATAAAAGATCATAAAATTTCAATGAGAAAAATAATTTTTATATAGTAAATGATTACAGTATTTTTAAGTTGACTATTTACTAAGAAAGAAGCTAAAATTTTCAAAATACAGTTTTATGATCCTTTTAAATACATTCCAAGCACCAAAACAAGAAACAATTCAAGTGGCAGTTTACCTCACTTCAGTATTTTAATAGAAATGAAAATCTGAATGGTTTTCATCAACGTTCTGAGAAAAATTTTTTAATCATCAAATTTACAGTTGTTCTTAGTTAGTTCAAAAACTCATCAATTCAAACTCAGTGTCCTATGCCTTTATAAGCAAGGAAGTTATACCTGTCCACAGAACGGCCTGGCCCCACTCCAAGTTCTGGACGTGCACTAGGTAAGAGGTAAGACAACCTGTCCATCACTGAGGATGCCACAGGTAAGGCAGCAACATTTTGATTTATTTTCTTGAGTTCATTCACAATGGCACTGGCAATGGACTTTAAAACATGATGAGGAAGATGAAATGTAACTGTGGCCCACTGAAAGAAAACGAAGAGTATAAGCAAAGGAAAATGTACTCAACAGTGTTAAGCAAAACCATAATATATACATTATAAAATAAAGAACTACTTATCAGTCTCAAGTCAGTGTACTCCATTAATTCATCAGTTAAAGCTGAACCTTACAATTATGTAAACAATGAAATCACAACTTATCACCCTGAAAAAGATAGTTTAGAACCACAGGGTGGCACATCTTCTCACATATCCCATTCACAACCAAGGAAAACTAAAATTACATGGAATTTTTCATATCCCCCAGCACATATACAATGCTAAACACAAACAAGGCACTCAAATATCTCCATTCATAAAAATACAGTTGTACAATTTGTCACTTCTCAGGTAGATGAGAAATTACTTTGGCTTAGCACATTCACATGTATTCACTGTTGCGGTCAACAAAATTCATCAGAAGTACGAACTAAAAGGCACAGGTATTGTGGTCACACACACTCGGATTCATGCCCATCCTCACCATCAACTACAGAGCCCACGTCAAATTAACTTGTTTCCTGCTCCTGTGAATGAAACTGGGAAAACAAACACCTATTCGCATAATGTTCTTATGAGCGTTCACGTTGAGGACAGGCACAGTGTTTAACAGAGTAGGCATTCAATAAATGTTAACCACAATTATTTAATATTAGAATAATTACTTAAAAAGTTAGACTGCAAAAATCATTAAGTATTACTCTCCCAAAAATCTATAATCATCTTCATATCCTATCCCTGTCAAGCACACTCTAGGCAGTCTACTTAAATTATTACTTATCTACAATATGTAACCAGAAAAACTTATGTCCAGAAATATGACTTGAATTGCTGAACAACAACAACAAAAAACAGAGGATGAAAGCCTCCTACTTTGTTTCTAGACCTAACCTGTTCATACGTCCAGCGCTTCGTGGTGGAAAGAGGCTGAATACCCTTGAGAAAGAATCCTCCAGCAATGCCTCAACTGTATACCATAAATCACATTCCAAGCCTTCGCCAAAGACACCTGTGGGCGCTCACTACAGGCACTGTGCACTGGGGGACAGAAAATACCGTGATCTTTAAGGCACTGCAAGGCAGCAGCACTGAACTTCACTAGTCACCACGTGGTGATGCATAGAAAATGTTGTGATCTTCCAGGTAGTACAAGACAGCATCACTGAACTGACCTAAAACATCACAGCGGTCCACTAGTGAAAGTGGGGCCTCATGACATGGTCAAGTGATTAACAGAGCTTTGGCCCAAGGCCGTCTCAGTGAGCTCTGTGTGCCCTGAACCTACCTTGTAGTTTCTCTAGTTCCCGAATGCATCATTAGAAGGGATATAAAATAGGCAACTAGAAAAATTCCTACAATGTTTATCTCTGACCTTCTCTGAGAACTATTGAACAAGAAAGTTCAAGGGGAAGCCCCTAGAACTTTCATTCCCTAAGGCCACCACAAGAGATCTGAAAGACACAAGGGTAATCAAACTATCTCACTTCCTTTCAACTGGCCTGTTTGGCCTACAAAGAAAGTAAATGGATCTTTTTGTTTGTGTGTGTGTTTTTGTGGCTTTTTTTTTCTTTTACTGATTTTGGAGAGAGGGTAAAGGAGGGAGGAAGAGAGGGAGAGGAACATCAGTGTGAGAGAGAAACATCAATTGGTTGCCTCATGTATGTGCCCTGACCAGATATCGAACCAGTAACCTCTCGGTTTCCAGAATGACGCCCAACCCACTGAGTGAGATACACCAGCCAGGGTGAAAGTAAATGGATCTCAAAGAATGATGTGTATTGTAAACTACCAGATGATGATTTGAATTGCAGCTGCTGTTCAGATCGGGTATCATTATACAAGCAGATCAAAATCCCTTGATATCTGGTAAGTAATTACATTTCTGTCAAATATTTTTTTCCCTCTACTAATTTTAAAGGACCCAAAAATAGCTGCCATAACAATAAATCTTGGTAGTCTTACCCTAAGACTAAATCTCACACTCCTTACCATAACCTAGTCTATAGAAATCCTGATCAACCTAACATCTTGCAGATCCCCATGGTGGTCTACCACATTGATAACATCCCACTAATTGGTCCAGATAAGGAGAAAGTAGCAAGGAATTTAAATGCCTTAGTAAGACACATGCAAGCCAGAGAGAATCAATTATCCCCAGAAAAGCTCAGAGTCCTGCAACCTCTTTCTGCAGGTCCTGCTCCCTATTAATTATCAAATAATACATAAGGCGCAGAACCAGAAGTTCTGTTGGAGATCCAGGATGAACCGCAAAGCTCTACCGTTTATAGTTTTTAAGCATATTCAATGACACTCGAAGTGCCTGCGGTAAGTAAAGATGCTCTAAGGCAATGCTCTGCAACCTTTTCGGCAAGGGGCAGAGGGACAACAGGAGACAAAGCTCAGGCGCAGGGGAGGGGTGCAGGGGTTGGGAGGCGGAGCTCAGGCGACCTTCACTTGCCCCCCACCACTCACCTCCCGCTGTGGATGGGGGTAGGGAGGAAGACAGGTGGCATAGCTTCCCTTGGGGGCTGGTGACTCCTGCTCTAAGGAGTCCCTGGCAATCTGAATTGGGTCAATCACATGGCAGAAGAGTAGGGAAAAACCAGGCCCTCTCCCGTAAACAACTGCTCTCCTCTCAAGAAACAGTTCCTGGCTTCTTAGTAGTCCCTAATAGAAATTAATACCCATCCACCAGACAAATGTCTATGCGATCAGTGCTATCCATCACGAAGGAGGCGTTATCTGACACACTAAACTATAATATTAGGCACGTGATAACAAGTGTCCTTCCAGTGGTTTATAAGAGATCAGTCTTGAGAAAGCCCAAAAGGCAAGTTTTGGACAAGCTAAATAAGCAAGTAATTCAGACTCCTCCAATACCTACTCCTGTCATAATGCCTCCTCCTCATCCCACAATGAACTCCTTATGATGGAAGAAAAACTAGGGAAGAAAACCCTGAGCTCTGATTTACACATGGTTCTGCATGGTATGCTGATGCCGCCCCAAAGTGGATGGCAGCAGCATCACAGCCCCAGTCAGGACAGTGGTGAAGGAAACCCTCCTCAGTGGGCAGAACTTCAACCAGTACGTTTGGCTGTTCTCGTTCTCTGGATTGAGAGTTAATCAGAAATAAAGATCCTCAGTGATTAAGGAACAATAAACAATGTTTTGACTGGATGGTCAGGCAGTTGGGAAGATGAGGATTGGAAGGCTGTTAACAAGTGAAAGGTAAATAAAGGTCTATGGCCAGACCTATCAAAAGAAACACAAAGTGTGAAAATATTTGTTAAATACACGAATCCTCATGAAAAGGCAACCAATCCAGAGGCAATGGATAAATATGCACATAACATCAATGTCAGCCACCCTCTCTCCAGATCCACTCCAGTGTTTACTCAATGGACCTGTGCGCAAAATGCCATCAAAGAAGAGATGGGGAGGGTAGTACAGGCCCAACAAGAGGAATGACCCCTCACCAAGACTAACCACACTACGGCTGTCGTTAATTGCCTCATCTGTAGATACCAAAGCTGAACAACCAGTATGACACCATTTTCTAGGGGGAACTGTCAGCTATCTGATTTCAGATTGATTATGTTGGGTTCCTTCTGTCGAGGACTGGGTAGTACTTTGTCTTCACTGTAATAGAAATGTGTTCTGAATATATATATTTACTGTTCTGCTCATAATGCTTCTGCCACATTACATCACTGCCTGTACACTAGCAGAATGGTTTATGCACCAGCATGGTTTTCTACACAACTCTCTGCATCTGACCAAGAAAGTACTTTAAAGGAGAAAAATGCAACAATAGGTCTTGCCCATAAAATGGTCTGGTCTAACAGTGGTATCCAGAAGGAGCTGGCATGACGAAACAGTCTAATGCCCTACTAATTGAGAGAGCTGTCTGAAAGGTTGGAGTTCTACCTTACAGGATCATGCTTTGAATCAACCAAAAATGCATGATAGTTTCTCCCAAGTATGGTCAGTATTATAGTTAATAACCCATCCACAAGCTCTGTTTTAAGCTTTATGCTCTGGAGGTCTTATGTCCCGCATGGAAAGGTTCCACCAGGGTACAACAATAGTTCCACTGAGTTATGTGTTGGCACTGCTCCCCAGCAGGAGGCCAAAAAAAAGGTTATTCTTCTGGTTGGTATGATTAAAACTGACAAGCAAGAGAAATTAGACTGATGCTAAATAACAGGTGCAATGAGAACTTAATGAGAACCCAGGAGATTCTCTTGGATGCCTCTGAGTCCTTTTACATCCAACAGTAAAAGTGAATGCATGATTACAACAACTTAAAGACAGTACCAGTAAACACGTGGATCCTGCAAGAGTGAAGACCTGGGTCAGTTCATCTTGTAAAGACACCTGACCAGTTGAGATGCTGACTCAAGACAAAGGGAATACGTAATAGGTAGTGTAAGGAGGATATAAATGTCAAGTATTACCCTCTTCATCATAAAATTGAGGGACAGAGCAGCTATGTATATTTTCTCCTCTTATTACATAAATGGTGGGTGGATGGATGGATAAATGGATAGATGGATGGAGATTTAGAAAGATACACACACAGATATAGACATGTATCTAGACTTTTTTTTTTAATGCAAGAATTCTTAGTTATAGTTAATTATAGTTACTATAGTAATATAGTAGCAGAGTTCTGTTACCTAAAGAGTTGAGACTGTAACTTTAAGGAGTAGTTAATTTTTTCTAGGGATGGATAAAATACCTGTTGGAAGTTTGTTTCTCTCCTTTCTGGCAATGGGGAGACAGTCTTCATTTGAAAAAAGACACAGTGCCTCTTGTTAAGTAAAAAGCATTGTGTTTTTGGAGTATGGAAGTTCGAAAACGTATTTATAGTGTGTGGGAGATGCTGAGAAGACAAAGGGGTAGACTGTGCCCATTATGAAGCTCTGTCTCTTAGCTCCAAACCTACCCATTGATTCTCTGCTCGGTCATGTTGGGGCTGGAACTCTACAAACTACATTTCTTCTCTGCCAACCAGTTTCCCAGCTGGTGGGTTCTGACAAACGGAACACAGGATGGAAATTGGGAAGCACGATAAGGGGAGAAAACCTTGCTCTTTGCTATTACTAGTCATTGCTGTCAGCATCGTTTCAACAAAAGACCTGGTAGCAGCAGCTGATTCTCCCAGCATATTTTTGTTTTGTTTTCTTAGCATTCCCAGGACTAGTCTCATCCTGCTCCCTCGGAGGTGCAACACCAGCTAACTCGCACCTCTCTTCAGAGATACAAGGCTCAGTTCCACAAGCTCTAAGTTCCATGTGTACCAGAGCCACAGGACCCCTTCTCTTCGTTTGTAGGGTCTGACCTAAGCTCTTACTCCTCCAGACCTAGGGGAGAGCTGCTTCCTGTAGCTGCCATCTGCATGTCTCCTCAACGTCCTTTTCACTCTTTCGTTTCTCAAACACCTGTTAGATCAATTCCTTACAAAAAACTCTCTGTTGGAACACATAGTATGGTTTCTTTTTTACTAAATAAAATGTCCTTTCAATTGAATAAGGGTTAATAAAATCATTGTAATCTATAGAATAAAATCCAATAAAAGCACCAGAAAAATACAGATATCTATGAGGATTTATATAAAAGGATATTGAAGATAAATTCTTAAGAGGAAAAAACCACCCACAAAGTATATGCCACAATCAGAATGTTTGTTTCTTCTCCCCAACCCCTAAAATTCATCTATTAAAATCCTAACCCCCGAAAATGATGGTATTAGTAGGCGGGGCCTTTGGGAGGTACTTAAGCCATGAAGATAGAAAACCTCATGAATGAGATTAGCGTCTTTACAAAAGAGGCTCCAGAGAGATCCCTTGACCTGACCGATGTCAGGACACAGTGAGAAGGTGCCAGCCATGAACGAGGAAGGAGGACTTCACCAGAAGGTAACCATGCTGAATTAATTCTTCATCTTGGACTTCCCTGCCTCCACAACTGTGAGCAATAAATTTCTGTTGTTTACAAGCTACCCAGTCAGTGTATTCTGTTATAGCAGCTCAAACAGACTACAACAGTATATCACTGTATTTCTATATAATTACAACTGTACTTGAGAAAAAAAATTATAAATGCAGAATTTTTAGGAAAATGGCTTCTACCTTCTATGTTATAGCCTTCAGTATAGAAATTCTGTATGTATTGCAATTATAATTTAGAAAAGATACTAAAAGAAAAACACAAAAGAAACTAATGAAATCTATCCAAGGATTTAATTCAAAGCACCATCTGCCAGACATCCCAGTCATGCAAAAAAAAAAAATTTTTTTTTTTTTAGTTTCAAAGAAAGTCCAAAATGCCCCCATTTCCTAACACATACTCCACGTCTTACCGAAGCTCATCACTTGAGCCTCTCGACCGATACACGGTCACGAAGCACAGGAGCTTTAGGAACAACAGTTCCGACAAAATAGATTCAACTTTGAAATGACTTATAAGCGCAATTTTTAAAAGACAGAAAAATCTAGAATTGAGATATTTCCAAAGCAGGGGGGGGGGCAAAGGAGGACAAAAGTGAAAGTATTAAAAACAAAAACAAAAAAAGTGAAAGTATAAAAGTGTTTTTTTTTCCTATTATAAGCCCAAACAAGGTAATTTTTAAAATTTTCTTACCTTAGCAACTTTGTGGTTTGCTGCAGTCTCATGAGATGTATTTTTTAAACCGTCTTTAAGCTGTGTGATGAACAAGTCGTAGCCCTCCGTACTAGAAATATCTACCTTTTCTAAACACGCTGATAAGAGCTGTTGTGCCTGAATGAAAAAGATGACCACAGAAAATTAAACAACGAAAAACGTTAAAGGCAGATTCTCGTTCGAATATTATCATTTGTAATGATTTTGACAGGCACTATACTAAAGCTTGCTTACTTTTACTTTTCTTAACAAATTTAATCAAATAATGATCCTAAGGGCTACTACAAAATTAAATGAAATAATGCAGTGAATTCAGTGTATTAACACACCAGTAAAGTTTCAACACACAGAAGCTATTACAAACCAAGGCAAGATTTTTAAAAAACTTGACAAGCTGAAACCATGAACAAAACTGACAGAGGTAAAATTTTAAAGACATAAATGTAAAGTCCTCCATGAACTTCAAATAATCAAACTATTCAAAACCATGAAAAGCACTCAGCAGGTAAAGTTTTAAAAAGTCCTTTGCATTGTTATTCATATGTTCAATACGAACTACCTTAACAAAACAAGTGGTTGATGCGCGAAAAGAATATATCCGCATCTATCCCCATACTTTAGGCAAGAGAGTGACCAACTAACGTGGCGCAGTAAAGGATGACTGCGGTGTTGGAAGGTCTAGAAACAATATATTATGTGAACAACATAGTTGTAATTATTTAGGTAAAGAGAGAGAAATCCAGCAACCAATGTTATGAGCCGGCAAGGTCGAGGAGGTAGCAGAAGCCAGCTAAATACCTAGCATTTCAGTCAGTGTAGTAGGAAAAATACTGACTCTGGGGTCTATTTCATATAAATGTTCAAATATTTTATTGTAATTCTGTAGTTTCTTTTTTAAAAAACATGAATAGCATAATACCATTTTTTGAGTATAAATATAAATTCTTTATTAAGGTATCAGCTTTACTAAGATATCACCTGATCTAAATTCCTTAAATTGGGAGAGGAAAAAAAATGTTCAGAACAAATATAACTAATTTATTCTCTGTTCAAAGATTACAGACATGCCCCCAGATCCAGCTATCTAATGACAAAAAGATAGCTACTCTGTTTTCAGAACTTTTAACTTCCAGCCACATGATTTCAACACTGACATAATAGAAAACTGTGATATGACAGTGTGAAATGCAAGTGGACATATGTTGATATCTTCTTTTAAAACTCCTTCTAGCCCCTTCCCCAGCTGCCGGAAAGGTGCTTGGTCCTTCTGAAGAAGTTAAGGCAGTGGCATTGGTGCAAGGCCCGGACTTCACCCAGCACTCGCTCACACCATGGCCTCTGTCTCCGAGCTCGCCTGCACCTACTCAGCCTTTGTCCTGCGTAAAGGTGATGTGATGGTGATGGAGGATATGATCGATGCCCTTATGAAAGCAGCTGGTATAAAGGTTGAACCCTTTCTGGCCAGGCTTGTTTGCAAAGGTTCTGGCCAATGTCAACACTGGGAGGCTTGTCTGCAATGTAGGGGCTGGTGCACCTGCCCCCTCCACCACCACTACCCCAGCTGAAGAGAAGAAAATGAAAGCGAAAATACAGATTCTGAGGAGTCTGATGACACGGGCTTTGGTCTTTTCGACTAAACCTCTTTTGTAACATATTCAATAAAAAGGTGAACTCTGAAAAAAAAAAAAACAACAAAAATCAAAAACAAACAAAAAAAAATAAGCCTTCTAGAGAGAATAAAAACACCTAAACTGCACAATGACACTTTTCATGTCCTAAACATAGAAGGTATACTATGTTGACTTTATCAACTAACCACATCATCTCCAAATGCAAAAGAATATCCAACAACTTGGTGTGAAGACAGAAATATTATCTCACATTTTTAGGGATCACAGCACTATAATCTTTTATATTCTATTTAACATTATTTATTTTTTTTTAAGATTTTATTTATTTATTTTCAGAGAGAGGAGAAGGGAGGGAGAAAGAGCAATGTATGGTTGCCTCTCACATGGCCCTCATTGGGGACCTGGCCTGCAACCCAGGCATGTGCCCCGACTGGGAATCGAACCGGGACCCTCTGGTTCCCAGCCTGCGCTCAATCCACTGAGCTACACCAGCCAGGCCTCTATTTAACATTATTTAAATTCCAAAATCTTTTAATGTATTTTCATATTATATGATATGAACATCAATGCACACAAAAAATTTTAAGTTGGATGCACTTACAAATTAAGTAATGAATATGTAACAGAAAATATGTAACAGATTATGTAACAGAAAAATGCATATACCTGAAATTTTAAACTGAGATTGTTAAAATGATATTGTACATAGCAAAGATTACTGGTTGTCGCCCTGGCTCAGTGGGTTGAGCACCGCCCTGCAAACTAAAGGGTAGCCAGTTCAATTCCCATTCAGGGCACATGCCTGGGTTTTGGGCTGGGTCCCCAGTAAGGGGAGTGCAAGAGGCAACCACACACTGATGTTTCTCTCCCTCTCTTTCTCCCTCCCTTTCCCTCTCTCTAAAAATAAAGAAATAAACCTTAAAAAAAGATTACTGGTTATCCACTAATATTTATACTTCCTCTTTTTTAATACTTAAAAAAATAAGCCACATCCTTACCAATCTTCTCAGCCTGATGTGGTCATATGACTAAATTCTGGCCAACGGGATACATATGAAAAGGGCATTTGTAAGACAGTTTGTGAAAGAGAATAAGAAAGAATGAAGGAGAAAAGGGGAGGGCAGAGAGAGAGAGAAACACAGGGAAGGTGGGAGAAAGAAAAAGGAAGGTGGGAGGGTCATACAACACTGTGCTCTGCTGGTGTTCACCCTCCCTTCCCCTAGGACTGGGAAATGAGACTTGGAGCAGCTGTTTTGGACCCACAAGGTGGAAGCTAAGTAGTGCGGTAAGCAAAGTTACCCCAACACTTAGCCCTGCACTGCTACTAGAAAGAAAATGTCTTATTTGGGCCATTGTATTTTGGGGTCCATGTTACAATGGTTTAATCTGTACAGTTCACACTTAAATACCACTTCAACAAGCATTAAGTAATTACGCACAGGAAAGACAAGTATTTAAATAAAGTTGCGATCAATAAGTTAATTCTTTGTTTTTATAGAGCTTTATTTATGTCCTCAAAGGACAACCTAAGTTCATTTAACAGCTAATATGTCTGAGAGTGTATTAAGTAGAAAAGCATATTAATGCTTATTTCAACTTACCTCTGTAACAGGTAATTCAAGCTGAACCACATCATCCTGCTTTGAAACTGGAGTTTGCAGAGCGGTGTCTAACAACAAGATTCCATTAAGGTCCTTCCTACACCCTACTGCATAGTCATCCACAAATATAACTTTATCCACGGCGGAAATATATTGACATTTCACCTGTCCACCAGGTTTGGCTGTTAAAAGAACAAAAATTCAATACTTAAGATTTTAAGACCAATAGTCCATTAAAGATAAATGGTTACTTGGCAATTAAATACAATATATAATACTGGACTAGAAAAAAATTGCTCTCAAGAACATTATAATAACTAATTAGATTGGAATATATACTGTATATCAGATAAAATTATCATTGTGAAATTATCAACTTGATAACTACATCACTGTTATAGAAAAGAATATCACTGTTCTTAGAAATAAGCAGAAATAGACTTCCAGTCAAGATGGAGGCGTACGTAGACACAGCTCGCTCCCTCACACAGCCACAGCAACAATTACAACTAAACTACAGACCAAGTATCACTCAGAGCCACCAGAAATCAAGGTGAATGGAAATTGGACAACTGCGGAAAGAAAACACATCAATCCAGAAGGGTAGGAGACAAGAAGATGCTGAACAGGCTGGTCCCACACCCAGGTGTGGCAGATAAAAATTCGGGAAAGATGTATCAAAAGCAAGGGGTAAACAGCCCCATACCAGTACCCCAGCCCAGGGTATCAGTGCCAGGAAGAAAAGCACCCATAACTTCTGGCTGTAAAAATCAGCAGGATTGGAGTCACTGAAAAAAACTACTGGACCCCTGGCAGCTCTTCTTAAACGGCCCTTGCCAAATATACACAGATGAACTCCCTCTGAGCTCCAGCACCACCAGGGTACAGCTTGAAAGGCACCAGTGGCACACAGGGGGAAGTATCTGGCATCGAGGTAAGAGCTGAGGGACAACTCTCTCCCAGACAGAAAGGTGGGGCAGAAGCCATTGAGCCTTCTTTAAGCCCTACCCCACAGAGCCACAACCAGCAGCAGGAGCCATATCTGAGACTCCATCAATCTGGCAAGCACTGCTTGCCCCACCCTGGCATTTACCTGAGGCTCCACCCCACCCAACACATGGACGCCCCCACCCCAATGCCTCTGGCTAAGCAGCCCCAGGCCCAGCACTAGCAGCAACCAGCTTTTGGTCACAGTTTGGCTCTGCCTGGGAAACACCCAGCCCAGCTCAAGTAGGAGCCATCTGCAGATTGCTTTGTAGCTCATGCTGGGAGGCCCAGGGCAGAACACAGGTGGGGCCTGACCCTGACCTACACCATCCAGGAAACCCCAGAGCCAGCGTACCCAGTGGACAGCTACAGACCGCATCAGAGCACCACTACCCTGCCCCAGCAGAGCTGATCCTCCACAGAGGGTGAAGGTTGGTCACAGCCAGTCCTTGCAGATGACTGGCCTGGGTAAATTCCTCCCATAGACCTGCCAATAGCAAACAAGGCTCAACCACAAGAGGAGAATACCCAGTTTGGGTGATAGGGAAGGCTGTGCCACTGGAGCCTACAGGCCATGCTATCAAGACAAGGAGTCATAGTGTGTATACCTAATACACAGAAACAAACACAGGGAGGCTGCCAAAATGAGGGGACAAAGAAATACAGCCCAAATGAAAGAACAGATCAAAATTCCAAAAAAATAAACAAAATGGAGAAAAGCAATCTATCAGATGCAGAATTCAAAACACTGATTATAAGGATGCTCAAGGAATTCAGTGATTGATACAACAGCATAAAAAAAAGAGCCAGGCAAAAAAGAAGGATATAATGGAACTGAACAATTTACAGGGAATCAACAGTACAGTGGATGAAGCCAAGAATCAAATCAATGATTTGGAACGCAAGGAAACAAAAAACAACCAATAAGAGCAAGAAGAAAAAAGAATCCAAAAAACAAGGATAGTGTAGGAAGCCTCTGGGACAACTTCAAGTAAAGTAACATTCGCATCATAAGAGTGCCAGAAGGAAAATAGGAAGAGCAAGAAATTGTAACTCTATTTGAAAAAATAATGAAAGAAAACTTCTGTGATTTGGTGAAGGAAACAGACATGCAAGTCCAGAAACCATAGAGAGTCCCAGACAAGATTGATGCAAAGAGGCCCACTTCAAGACATATCATAATTAAGATGCCAAAGGTTAAAGATAAAGAGAGAATCTTAAAAGCAGCCAAGAGAAAAGCAGAGAGTTACCTACAGCAGAGTTCCCATAAGGCTGTCAGTCAATTTCTCAAAAGAAACTTTGGAGGCTAGAAAGGATTGGCAAGGCATTTTCAAAGTCATGAAAAGTAGGGACCTACAGCCAAGATTGCTTCACTCAGCAAAGATATCATTTGAAATCAAAGGGCACCCTGGCTGGTGTGGCTCAGTGGACTGAGTTCTGGCTTGCAAACCAAAGGGTCGCTGGTTTGATTCCCAGTCAGGGCACGTGCCTGGGGGCATGTGAGAGGCAACTACACGTTGATGTTCTCTCCTCTCCCTCCCTTCCCCTCTCTAAAAATAAATAAAAATCTTAAAAAAAAAAAAAGCAAAAAAAAATCCACAAAAAACACCACCAACTTTAAGCACACAAAGGTCCATAAAAAAAAAAAATCAAGAAACCTATGTTAGAGTCTGATTGTGTGATTCGGTAATAAAACATCTTTTCAAACTCTTGTACAATACAGTATCTTAAGTTATACTTTTTTACATTGCTTTGGTTCATAGTTTTAATAGCACTACTATTCAGCAGTCAATAATTTTAATGTTACGAATAACATTAACAAACAATTTATAACCTATACTTAATTTAAATTTCCCATGCCTAGCTTTTCAAAAATTAAATTCCATTTTAGCATAAACTAGTTATTTAACAGAAACTTATTTCATCTGCCTTATGAGGTTACAATGAATTTCCCAAAGAAAGGTAAACTATGTTTTGTTATATCTTCAAAAAAAAGTTGCCTAAAACCTATTTGCGGTTTTTAAGTAGGGGGAAAACATTCTTGTACATACCTTATACTACCTACTATACCTTGTTATAATTTTGTACTGAAGATATTTGTTAAAAGACTATTAAACCTACATGGATAAACTAAAAAGATTTTGACGCCAGAATTTTCAAAAGAAAAAATTCAAATGTCCTTCCACCTACGCCAGATATCAGCAAACTTCTTGTGAAAAGAGTAAGATAGTAAATATTTTAAACTTCAAGAGACATAATCTCTCACAATTACTCATCTCTGCCACTGAACCACCAAAGCAGTCATAACAATATGTAAATAAATGGGTGTAGACTTGTTCCAATAATATTTTAGTTACAAAATCAGGAGACAGGCTGAAAGTCACAGGAGGTGGTGGCAGCCCATAGTTTGCAGACCCCTGATTGACACTAATTAACAGTGCAGATATTCTTTCTGGGCAGGGGAAACTTTACCAAAATAGAAGGTTAAAAATTCACAGCCAGACACAATAAACTGATGAAAACTAAGAAAACTCTTGAAGAAAACGGTGAAAAGCAGGTATTACTTATGAGGAAGTAATAATTACCATAAAAACACATTTATCATTAAAAACCATAGGGTTTATTAGGAAGTGGACCATTTTTTTAAGTACTGAAAAAATTCAATATTCAACAAAAATATCCTTCAGAAATGAAGGTGAATTAAAGACATTCTCAGATAGAGGAATATAAAAGAAATTTTTTTGCCAGCAAAGCTGCTCAAAAAGACTACAAGAGGAACCTCATCAAACAGAAAAGAAATGATTTCAGAAGTAAACTCAGAGTATCAAGAATGAGGCAAGAGCACCCTGGCTGGTGTAGCTCAGTGGAATGAGCACGGGCTGTGAACCAAGGGGTCACCGGTTCAATTCCCAGTCAGGGCACATGCCTGGGTTGCAGGCCAGGTCCCCAGTGAGGGCCATGTGAGAAGCAACCACACATTTAAGTTTCTCCTGTTCCCTTCTGTTAAGTAAGATCTAAAAAAATAAATAAATTTTCCCTGGCTGGTGTAGCTCAGTGGATTGAGCGCAGGCTGGGAACCAAGCGGTCCCGGTTCGATTCCCAGTCAGGGCACATGCCTGGGTTGCGGGCCAGGTCCCCGTGAGGGCCATGTGAGAGGCAACCATACATTGCTGTTTCTCTCCCTCTCTTTCTCCCTCCCTTCCCCTCTCTCTAAAAATAAATAAAAATAAAAT